>JAFFST010044340.1:21592-32330 GCA_022414735.1 Noturus placidus | reverse complement strand
CATAGTGGGGCTTTTAGGGATAAAAAGAAAGTAAGACACTGTCTTACTTTCGGGGAAACACGGTACCATTTTCAGCTAATCACAACACACCTTACTGAACAGTGTAAATATCATTTACTAAATATCTCTCACCACTTGCCACCAAAGTTCTCAGCCAGAATAGCAATCATTCTCTCCAGCGAGCCCAGAACCGCACGATGCACCATCACGGGTCTGTGCATCTGTCCATCCGCTCTGAGAGAGAGAGAGAGAGAGAGAGAGAGAGAGAGAGAGGGTGAGTGCTATCAAAGAAAGAAAGTTTCAGTGTGTATGTGTGTGTGTGTGTGTGTGTATACATACCCTACATACTCCAGGTTGAATCTGATTGGCAACTGGAAGTCAAGTTGGATGGTGGCACACTGGTGCTGTCGACCAATCGCGTCTCGGATCTGGATATCGATCTTAACACACACACACACACACACACACACACACACACACACACACACACACACACACACACACACAAGCAAGACGGGGTGAGATCAAAAAGTCTGGGGATGGCTCAGTGACAACGTCTAGAGTGTGTGTGTGTGTGTGTGCCCTCAATCATGGAGATTATAGACGAGTGTGTTCTGGAACGTGTTCCTCAAGGCTACACACACACACACACACACACACACACACACAGACACACACACACACACACACACACACACAGCATGCAACATTTTCTTATTTCTTCTCCAAGGCTGAGTGAGGCCATCTTGGCTGAAGATGTGATTAAAACCGGGTGTGTGCTTATACATGTGTGTGTGTTTATGCGCGTGTGTGTTTATGCGCGTGTGTGTTTATGCGCGTGTGTGTGTGTTTATGCGCGTGTGTGGCACCTTTGGACCGTAAAAAGCACCATCACCAGGGTTGAGCTCCCAGTGTTCACCAAAACACTGCAGACTCTTCTTCAACTGCTACTCCGACAGAGAGAGAGAGACAGAGAGACAGAGAGAGAGAGACAGAGAGAGATACACACAGAGACAGAGAGAGACAGAGAAACAGAGAGAGACAGAGAGAGAGAGAGACAGAGAGAGAGAGAGACACAGAGAGAGAGACAGAGAGAGACACACACACAGAGAGAGACAGAGAGAGATACACAGAGAGAGAGACAAAGAGAGATACACACAGAAAGAGACAGAGAGAGAGAGAGATTAAGGTTCTGGTAGTTTGTGTGGTTAAGTTCTGACTGACAGGTATGATCAAGGTGTTACCTCTTCTGCGCTGTCCCAGAGGGCAGAGTCTCCCAAAAACTGGGCGGGTCGAGTGGAGAGCAAGCAACGGAATGTGAAACCAAACACACGATACACACTCCTTACAAAGTCCAAACACGCCGTCATCTCTTCTTCTAACTGCAGAGGCAAAATCACATGAGACTGACTGACCCAGAGGACACGCCCACTTCACCAAGACTCAACACCGAGGCCACACCACCTTCACTCAGACTGGCAGGCATAAAAACAGAGGCCACGCCTCCTTGAATTGGAAAACTCAAGTTGAGTTCAATAAAGTGTCATTTAATGATGTTATTTAGAGACATGTGCCTGTAGCACGCGCTCAAAGATTCCAGACTATATCAGATTATCGTGTGTGTGTGTGTGTGTGTGTCATACCTGCTCGGGCGTGCAAAAGATGTGTGCGTCATCCTGACAGAAGCGTCGTACCCTAGTTAGGCCCCCTAGTGCCCCAGAGTGCTCGTTGCGGTGCAGCGCGCCAAAGTCGGCCCAGCGAAGTGGCAGCTCCCGCCAGGACCGCACTCTCTGCTCGTACATCACACTGCAGTGGGCGGAGCAACATCCATTAACTCATTAACATACATTTAAATGTACCAAAGAATTCACTAGAAATATTTCATACTTTCATAAAACAATAAAAATGTTCAGTTTAAGTTTTTTTAATAACATCTTTATCACCTGTGACATCAGAAAACTATTTTATCCATAATGCATGTTTTTACATTTTTAATTAGACCCATTACTCACGTCTAATTAACAATTATTACAGGTAACTTTACATGATACAAAATCATGTGTGTGTGGGGGGGGGGGGGGGGGGGCGGGCCCTCCTCACCAGTGGGCGGGGCAGTTCATGGGCTTCAGGGCGAAGGTGTGCGGCTCGCACGTCACCGTGAACATGTTCTCGCTGTAGTGCTCCCAGTGACCCGAGCGTTGCCATAACGACGTGCTATACAGGGTTGGGGTCACGACCTCGCTGAAGCCCCGCCTCCTGTACTCGCTCTGACAGAAAGGAGACGTTGTTTTTACATGCGCCTCACTTTCATAATGCTTAAGTGCATTTTATTTCAAATAAATCATCTAAACAAACATTTTTGCATAACAAAAGTTATATCAAACAAAAGTCAATATAAAAAATAGATATATTTAAAATAAGCACAATACATTAAATATACAATACATAAAACATATATATACACATACATACATATATATACACACACATATATATTATATATATATATAAAAATAAAGCGGATATATATATATATATATATTACACATATATAATATATAATATATGTATTATAATATATATATATATATATATACATATATAATATACACATATATATACACATACACACATATACATACATATATATATATATAAAAAAGCGCTCTTTAATGGAATAAATGCTGTCACCTTTATAAAATCAGTCAGCGTGTTGTAAATATGAGCTCCTTTGGGCAGGAAGAAGCAGCTTCCCGGACTGACATCATTAAAGAAGAACAACTCCTGCTCCTGATTTTTCAAAATAAAAACAAAAACAAGAATTTTCACACACACACACACACACACACACACACACACACACTCTTCAGATGCAACTGAACCTTTCCGATGCGTCGATGGTCTCGTTTCTTCGCCTCCTCCTGCTCGTGCTCCCACCGCTCTCGCTCTCGCTCCCCGGGAAACGAAACTCCCATAATCCTCTGCACACCCGCCGTGTTGGGATCAGACGATAAAGTCACGGGAGAAACCTGCAGCGGAAGAGTGCTGAGCAACGACTTGAACCCATATGTGGAGGAGTTTAGGACCCAGAGGATTTCGGAAGGTGACTCACCTGCAGCATCTTAAAGGAGCGCAGGAAGCTTGAGTGAGGGAGGAGCGGACCAGAACACACACCTACACACACTCCACACCTACACACAGAGTTTTGAGATATTTGTTTAAAATTGCAGAAATCTGAGCGCACAATACTGACCCCAGGTGGCCTGATCGCAGCACAGCATCTATTCTCATATTCTTGTGCATTATTATCTATTAATGAGTGTCTTGGAGACTCGGTGGCAGTGCTCTGATGCCCGCCTCACTCATGGATTGGAATAACAACATACCAGATACTTTTTGTCCATTTAGAGTTACATTTAATGTTGTGGATTGTCCAAACATCTGTATTTACAGATAAAATCCTTAGGCCTTCATTAAGGGATAGTACATGTGTAAGGCTGTGTGTGTGTCAGACACACACCTGTACACGCCGACTCCGTCTCCAAGCATCAGCTCGTCCTCGGCACATTGCAGCCTCACGTCGTCGTCCTACCACAAACATCACATCACACAACTTCATCCAACGTGCAGCAGTGGAAAGGTTAAAGGTCATGGACCTGCAGCTGACCTGGAAGAGCTGACGGAGTTGGTGAGAGCATAGTCGTGCTGTCGTGATGGGAAGTTTTAGCGCCGCGGCCTCCACGCACCTCCTCTCCACCTTGTCTAAACACAGCGAGCTGAGAAAGAGAGACGATTATTATCATCATTATTCTTAGTAATATTATTAAATCAAATATATTGCAAAAAAAAAAAAAAAAAGTGAAATAAAAATAATGCAATCGGAATAAAAGCGACTAAAAGACTGTACTTTGTGTACCTGTTATCCAGTCTGAAGTCACAGTACAATCCAGTGTCTGAAGCGCCTTCACGACACACCTGAGCACCAAACTGTGTTTCCATCACACCCGCTAACACACACGCACCCGTCCTCCACACCACCTACACACACACACACACACGCAGTATTCACCAAGATGTTAGGAATGTATTATAGGAATCCCTCACTCTCACTCACACACACACACACCTGTCTTCCCTCTGTAGAGTCGAAGCCAAGCAGCTGCAGCTCACAGTCGGCCTCTAGGGGGCGAGATAACTCCCACAATGCACCGCTCACCCTGCTCACTACTGCTCCTTTAACCCTGTGGAGTGAGTAAGCCCCGCCCCCTTTTAAAATAACAACAACTGAAGTGGCGGTCAGTAAGTAAAAATCAGCGTGTGGACTCACCGCGTGTCCTGAGCGATCTGTAACGGGGTCGTGACCCCTGACACTCCTTTCACCGTTCTGCCATCGACCAATCGGATGCTTAGCTCTCGTCCGGGCTCCGCCCCTTTCTGGTCTGGCCTTTTTGAAAAGGCCTCGAAAAGTCGGAGTCGTTCTGTTTGGCTTGCAGAAGCCTGAAGCCGCAACACACACACACACACACACACACACTTGTATGATACTATGCAGTATTTAACACACAGATCATTACTGTGGACAGAAAAAAAAACAACAATTCCCAAAAACACACACACACACACACACACACGGCTTAACAGGGGGTCACACTGTAGTGTGAAAGTCACACTGCTGCTTGTTTTGCACTTTGGGGACGACATTTTGGCAGAAGCCTGTAATCAGATCTACTTATTTCCAGACAGAGAAGCGGCACTTTTGAATCCATTTATGTGGAACACCTTCTGACCAATCAGAATCCAGAATACAACAGAGCTGTGGTATTAAATAATACTAAATCTTAACCTTTGTTTAATAAGTGTGTGTGTGTGTGTGACAGACTTGCTTGATTACCTTATCACTTCGTGTGTGTGTGTGTGTGTGTGTGTGTGTGTGTGTGTGCACGCGCGCGCGCTCTGGCCTCTTCCTCCAGGTGATCATATGACCTGGCGCATTGCCATGACAAACATTAATATTAATCACACCCGATTCGTCAGATCTTTCTCTCTCACACACACACACACACACACACACACGAGTGTGAGCACGGCGAAGTGCAAAAGTTTGTACACCCTGTGTTTTAGGTAAGGGGGGTAAAGGGGGGAGGGCTCTTGATTTCTCAACAGAAACGATTAGAAGGGCGTGCAGGAAACTTCTGCCACATTTCACACTCACGATTTGACCACTTCGCTGACCTCATGAAGAACAGGACACTAGAAAAACGCACCCCGTGGCGTTGCTAGAAGAAGAGAATTTCTTCGACACGAGGGTGGACAAACTTATGCACAGAGTTGTACGCTCACACGCGCAACAACAAGCAAGTCGTTTCGGATCTGCCGAAGACTTCCTTTCGCTAAAAACTGCAGGTGAAGTGTACGTTCAAGTGTTTCCTGCTCCATCACACACACACACACACGCACACACACACTTCATCCTCGTCTGCCGTGTGATCATGACGCTGTCTCAGCATTCTGCGGAGATGATGAAGAGGAGCACAGCGAGTAACTTCACTTTTATTCAGGATAAGTGTCTTGAAATCTTAAGGCGCACTCACACACACTCACACACACACCAGTCATGCATCCTCACTGATCTTAACCAGGTTAAGGAGGTAACTGACTGAAATCCTGGAGTAAAATGTGATCTGAAAGAGTTCTGCATGAAGACACTTATCTCATCACCAAGCACAGGCTGGAAGGGGAGCCATTTATTTATTTATTTATCTATCTATCTATCTATCTATCTTTCACCACCATTTTGTGTCCTCCTGGTCAGGATGAACACTTCATTGCACGTGCAACGTGCTGCTTCCTGTTTATGTTTACATCAGGACGGATGATCTGTCAAAGCTGCTCATCGTAATCACAGCTTCCCAGCGCACACTAACACGTGCAGACCGGAACAACCAGGTTAGAGACTGTAGAGCACGGACTTCAAACCCGGAAGTGAAGAATTTGAGAAGGAAAGGACGAAAAAGCGGAGAATGTGATCTTTAGAACCTCGCTGTAGCCTCTGGGGCTCCTCAACGCCGACCTCAGGGGCTCGTGCCACACAGCTCGCCGCAAACACACCGCCAACATCGTCTTTTCTAAATGTCTACACGCCCAAAATAAAACATAAACACCGTTTATTCCTATTATTATTGTCGTGTTTATTCCCACAACGTCGCTCCCTCTCGTCCTCTGTGCGCCGCCATGTTACCGGAACGAACCACGAACGACGCAGCTGATTGGTCAGCACTGTTCCTGGGGGCTTGACCAATGAGGCGGCGAGAAAAATCCAAAACTGCGTGTGCGCATTCGCACGTGTCAACCACGCGCACTCGATGCGCATACAAGAGATATTCCACAAATAACGCATTGACGCCGAGGTCATTTCTGCGCACTGGAGCTTCCATGCACACGGAAGTGAATCCCTGTCGCACTATACAGGATTTAAAATCTATTATTTTATACTATTGATAGTAATCGAAGTTCAATAAAGAGGCACTAGAATTCCATAAGCCTTCCATAAGTGCCCAGTGTATTAACAGGTGGATAAAATCAAGGGATATTCAATCAATTATCCAGTTAATTGAGCAGTATTCTAACAGTAGTCACTGCACAAGTCAGATCCAAATTAATGGCTCGGTATTAAAACTAATGCTATAAATAGGAATTTATATTCGTTGCTCATGAAACCAAATCAATAAGGTGGCCTTTACAATTACATAGAAATAGTGTGAAAGAGTGTGGAATAACTTCAGTAACGGCGTATTTTCTTCTGGACAGACAAGTCTGTGTTTGGTTGTTGTTTTTTTTTTTTTTTTTTATATATATATATATATATATAACCAAGGAGTCAAGGTCAAATGTTTACACACTGCCATAACGGTAGTCTAATACACGTTTATCATGGATACAGGGACAGAAATGTTCTGGAACCTGGACCGCTTACATCCGTGTCGCAACCGAGTCCTGTGGCAAAAAAAAAAAATAAAATAAAAATAAAATAAATAAAACACCCCGATACGTCTAATAATCCGCCTTCAGGTTCTGAAGCAACCAAGAAGAGAAATGGACACTGTGTTAGGTTTGTGTGATTTGGAAAAGACCGGTTTAACGGACCTCAATCCGGTTTAACGGACCTCTTCATGGCTCGAAAAGTTGGGACGCAAATGGAACGCTACCGTCTTAAAAAGCGGGTCCTAGTAAAAGGTTCTTTGGATAGTTCAGGTTTCTTAGTTTCCGACAAAACTAGTTTCCTCATGAGAAAATACTAAATGTGCTGGACAGAGGGGTTCTCCAGGACCAGGGTTGGGGAAAATTGACCCCTCAAAGAGACAAACAAACCCTTAAGGGTTCGATATTTGACCTTTTTGAAATATACCAAAAAAATGTATATCAAAAAAATAAATACAAAAAGAAATAAATAAAAAGGATAATTTAAAACAACAACTGGAGTCCTGACTTGAAACCTGAACAGTGGTGTTTAGACAGTGTGGAAGGTGCTTCATGTTGACGCTGAGAGCAGTTGGGGTCATGTGTCTCATACATTGTGATATAATGAAAAAGAAAAATAATAAAATAATAATAATAATAATAATAAAAAAAGTAATAAATTAGCTTGTGTGTGTGTGTGTGTGTGTGTGTGTGTGTGTGTATGGTGGTAATTAGCTTGTGTGTGTGTGTGTGTGTGTGTGTGTGTGTGTGTATGGTGGTAATTAGCTTGTGTGTGTGTGTGTGTGTGTGTGTGTGTGTGTGTATGGTGGTAATTAGCTTGTGTGTGTGTGTGTGTGTGTGTGTGTGTGTGTGTATGGTGGTAATTAGCTTGTGTGTGTGTGTGTGTGTGTGTGTGTGTGTGTGTATGGTGGTAATTAGCTTGTGTGTGTGTGTGTGTGTGTGTGTGTGTGTGTGTATGGTGGTAATTAGCTTGTGTGTGTGTGTGTGTGTGTGTGTGTGTGTGTGTATGGTGGTAATTAGCTTGTGTGTGTGTGTGTGTGTGTGTGTGTGTGTGTGAAATCATGTGTAAAGCTTTGGATTCAGTTTAAAAAAAAAAAAAAAAAGTGTACATATGTAGTTTCGTATTAAGAAGCTAACAGCTATTTAGAACAGGTTTCGTTTGTGTTTATCGATAATGGCTGTCTCCCAAAACTCTAGCACTTCACGGAATAGTTCTCAATAATGTTGTAAAAGTAAGAAAGATCATGCTCAGAAAACCTAGACGACTCTTTTATGAATTATCACTCTACATAAAACATATGCTCGGTTAAACCCTGACCGACATCTGATGACTGGTCATCTAGCCAGGTTACTGACCAGCTGCTAACCAGCTAGTAAAGTAAATATTGGGACAGTGTATGGAGATACTGTTGGAGAAAAAAAAACCTTTGAGCTTCTGTAACGGCCTCATAAAGTGATAATCGAGAGAAATTATTGCTAATAAATCCACTCACTCAGCTAACGACAAACTGAGGACACGGAGACGCTAAATACATATGACCGCTAGCTTTTGTTTTACAAAGAACATAACTAGCTAGCTTGGTTACTAGCTTCACCTTAACATGCGAGATTACATGAAGCACACTCGGAGAGGCGCCAAACAGGATTGTTAGCTCTGTGCTACAGATAGCGCAACAGACTAGCTAGCTTGCATATCAGCAAGCAGAGTAAGGCATCTCATAACATGAAAGTTCTCTGTGTGCTAAACACACGAGTGTTGCTTGTGCAATACAGCTAAAGGATTGGTGAACTAGCTAGACTGGTTACTAGTCACAGATTAAAATATGAAATGAGGTCTCTATATGAAGCAGTACGCTCAGATAAAGACTGACGGAGGACACGCGGATGCTTAACGAGTACGGTCGCAAGACCTACAGTCAGAGAACATCGCCAATATGAAGTCTAGCGTTTGAGACGCAGCCATTGTGTTCCTCATTTCAGTTCATGCGTCTATACACGAACCCTTGGCATGTGGATCCTAGTCATGTGATCATATTGGTCAAGAGAGAGTGTTGTTGATCTAAATGTGTATGCATTCAGGACAAAAGAAGACACCGTATATCACCACCACCACCACGCTCCTTAAATGTTCACGTGTTATGAACCAAAAGGGAAAATAAATGATTAAAATAAAATCACATCACTACTCGTACAAGCGGAATTAGCAATATGTACATTAATTACAGCTCATTTCTTTCCATGTGGGTGGAAACCAGCAACATGACATTCTTCCAGACACTCAATCTGAAGTATTTTATACATTATCTAAAGTACAAATCTAATCTTTTATATTGCTGACTGGAGGATTCTGACCCTCGTGTCAATACCGTTTCCTTTAGAGCGCCCTCGTCCACTTGGAAACACGCAATAACGATCTCAAAAGCCTGCACTTTTCCAGCATTTTCCTTTTCTAACTAGCTGACATGCTAACCGGCTAGCAGAGCAAAGTGGCAGAGTGCGTCTTATACAGATGGCTAGCAGACTTAGACCTGATGACGTTATCTTAGCGTCAATGAAAATCTGGAAAATTTTTATGCCAGCTCCATGGCATGGTAACTAGCTAGCAGACTGAACTAATATTCCAGCAGGCAAAGTAAAGTTTCCTCAAGGTCCATGTAGTAACTTTTCAGCTAGCAATGTATAGCTTTTATACTAACTAGCAGATTGAAATCAACGTTCCTGCTAGCAACGTTTCTTCAGTTCATACAGACGAGTTAAAAAGCGGTGAATTTGTGCTAACTAGTTAACTACCTGGCAGACTGAAGAACCATTCCAGCTAGCAAAGTTGCACGGTCTCTCGTTGAGGGCGTTAAACTCATTTTTGGAAGTGGCGAGTTTTATGCTAACTAGTTGTTATTATAGCTAGCTAGGGCATGATGCTATAAACGTGAAGTTGAGGAATAAAACCCAGTCTGAGAGTGTCAGTATCATGCGAACAAGCTGGCAGACTAACTAGCTTTACGTACTAATAAAACTGGTTTTAAATTAGAAATGTAACCGTTGTTATATATTATTGGTCTGCTTGCGTTTACACCCGAGTCATCTTAGCTGACATTTTGAAAACAGACTGCAGCAATGCCTTCTGGGTAACGGTCTTCAACAGTGACGCTGACTCGATTCCATACCGAACCAACTTCATGTTCATGAAGTTAACAGGACAGATAAAAGTAAGCCCCCAAGACAGGAGGAAAAGGGAGCTTGGCAACAGGAAGTGGACGAGGGTGCAGCAGAAATGGTATTCAAAAGAAAATTTGGCCTCAGGAGTGGTTTTTTTTTTTTTTTAAAATGACGACCTTGTGTGTAACTCAAAGGGAAATGGAACAGAAAACAGACAAAATGCAAAGTGTAACCGTGCCTCTTCTTTTACCATCCAATCAGATTCCTAGGAAAGGGTAACCACCTTTAAAAAGAGCTACGTGCACGATTCTGGCATTCAAATGTTACTGACTCGACGAGTGTTAAAGCCATACGCTGAAAAAAATTTAGAGCTTGTTTGAGCCAAAATCTTGCATTATTCTGTGTAAACTCTGATAAGGGGGTGGAGCCTAAATATGCATCACCAGCACTCTTCACCCCCATGCAAACAAGGGATCTTAAAAAGGGGTGTGGCTCAATTATGCAAATCACCTGGAATAGCTTGGTTTTCTTTAAATCGTACATGTAGCTTGCTTGTGCACAGATTCACAAACAGATTTTCTTTTCAATCAAAAAAAAAAAAAAA
>JAFFST010044307.1:2643-13264 GCA_022414735.1 Noturus placidus | reverse complement strand
GGGCCTGACAAAGAAAAGGTGTCAATATCAATACAATATTCCTGTGCAACAAATGAACTGACTACACCACAGATACCAGTGAAAATGTGTTGTCACCTTGTCCAATGCCTCCTGCACTACAGCTTCACTCTCATTGTCCAGGGCTGAGGTGGCCATGTCCAGCAGAAGGATTTTAGGGTTTCTGAGCAGTGCTCGAGCAATTGCAATCCTCTGCTTCTGCCCACCACTCATTTGACCGCCACCCTCTCCAACCAGTGTATCAAACTTCTGTCATGAAAAAGTGCCATCTATCCTATTTCCTTACAAACCAGAATTTAATCTATTTTATAACAAATAATGTATTACTGCGGAAGAAGTGTTAATTGTAGTTTCAACTCTACACATTGAAAACTGTGAATGTTTGCAATAAGTTTACAAAAAAAAAAAAATGAAAGACTTAAGATTAGCTTAATAATGTAAGAAATGTCCATGGAACAGTCTTAACTAGCCATTATCTCACCATCTATTTGTTCCTTTGCACATAAACTGTTATATGACTAATTTGGATGTTGTCATGTGTGATTGGTCATGTACCTGTGGCAGATCCATGATAAAGTTATAAGCATTGGCCTCTTTAGAAGCCTGTATAACCTCTTCAATGCCGACCCCTGGTCGGCCATAGCGGATGTTCTCTGCAATAGTTGTGGCAAAGAGAACCGGTTCCTGTTCTACAATGCCTATCAGTGAACGCAGCCACTGTATATTCAGACTCCTAAGGTCATGTCCATCTAGGGTGACCTAAGTGTGATGACAGTTCAGCTCACAAACACCAGCTTGGTTACATACGTATGAAAATAATGACTCATTTAAATGTATCCATCAAACAGGTGTGAATTACCATTCCTTGTTGAGGGTCATAAAATCTTTGAATAAGTTGGACGGCTGTACTTTTTCCAGATCCACTAGGTCCAACAAATGCTGTAGTCTCCCCAGCTTTAACCAGTAAGTGTAAATCATCTAAAATCTACAACAATAAAAATGCAATGTAATATAAATACTGTAGTTTATGTATCAGTTGATCATTTTAAATAGCTGAGAAAGCAATGTTAAAAAAGGCAAAAATCGAGGTGTCTAACCTTTACTTCAGGTCTGGAGGGATAGCTGAAATGAATACTGTGGAATTCAACGTCACCTTTCACACTCTCTAACTTGTGCCCTTCTTCGGAGAAACAATCTATTTTTGGGACCTGTGTGAGAAGAAAGATTGTCAGTGTCATCATCCAATATAGCCATAAAATTGTAACTTGTTCCTTTTGTCAATATGCGTTAGCCGATTGTGTCACTGTGTTTTACCCTGTCAATGGTTTCAAAGATGCTATTGGCTGCAGCACGACCAGAAGCAAAGGCCTCTAGACATGGAGAGGCTTGACCCAGATTCATGGCTCCCATAAGCACACCAAAGAACACCTGATAATACAATATATGCACACCATTTTCCAAGTTTTTACTTAAAACGGCAGTGCTGCACAACAGCTCTAGGGTTCCCGGTTTGATCCTGAATTCAGGTTACTGTATGTCTGGTATTTTGCATGTTCTCTCCAGGTTATGATTTGACATCATAATATATTTTTGTGAATTTCTCATACCTGGATGAGGGTTCCAGGTGTGAGCTCTTTGGTATCAATGACAAGTTTGGATCCATACCAGAAGGCAAGAGCATAGCAAAGGAAGATGATGCACCACAGATAACCCTGAAATACACCAATGATTGTTCCTTTCTTCACCCCCCAGGTCTGTGCTTCCTCAAGATTCTTGTCATATCTGAAGATAAAACAAACTACTCATACCATTGTAATATGCTTATTGATATGCCTCATTGAGTGGTTTATTAGTAAGGGGTAATCGTAGACTAGCACAGGATAGTCATTTGAAACACAGTGAGATATCATACCTTTCTGTCTCCTTATCCTCTCCTCCAAATGCTGCAACCGTTCTGATAGCAGAGAGGACTTCATCAGCTATAGATCCTGCTTTAGCATAGGCCTGCAACTCATGACCTGTCAACCTTGCAACTGCCTGTAATCACAGTTTATGTTACAATGATAAGAAATACCTAATCAAAATGATCCGGTGTGTAGCCTGTGTTTAATGAATAATAACTGACCATCGCCATGAGTCCTGCTGCTAATCCAATCAGAGGGCTTACTGCAATCACCACCAGTGTCAACTTCCATCCTCCAACGAAGCCCACCAGGAAACCAAAGATAAATGTAGAAATCCTCTCTATAAAGATGGCCGCTTGATCTGCTATGGCATTGTTGATTTTGTTAATATCACTGAAAGAAAATACACAGAGATAATCATTATACATATGGCAACAACAGGTACATATTTTAGGATCTGCATGTTAAGTCATTAAAATGTTTTGGTGATTGGCTAGGCCTTTAGCTCATAAAGGCATGACATCTCTCCTATATAAGCCCTCATCAGTTCAGTTGAATGCTGGGAAATCTGTGCTGTGTAAACATTGTGACATCATGAAAAAACATGATTCAATTGGGCAAAACCCATTAGGTAGGTAGGTACATGGTTTATAGAGGGCTGTTGCATAGTGTCCCTTATCATTTAAGTGAAGTTGGACAACTGAGGAGGAACCTGAAGTATTTGCCTTCTTTTATGTTATGTGCAGTTTCTCCAAGACATCTTGTTGCAGGGTTTACAAAATCTAAATTCATGTAGCCATTTGCACCTCTGGTCTCTGGACTCAGAGTTGGTCAACATATTTTAGCACGGATTTGAAGTCCTCTAATAACTTAATATAAGTGGTGGGAGTCAAATCACAAATACTGATATGTGTTTTTTGGATTCCTGTAAACTTTCTGCATGTTAAACAATCTATATTGTGTCATGTAAGAAGACAAAAGGACATGCATACAAGCAAGGGGTGCAATGTGTTTAGCCCAACTCTTTGTCTCCTTGTCTGCAGTCAAGAATTTAATACTTGAGTCTTTGCTGAGTGGTGTGAATGTCTTCTGTCTTGTGGAGTAAAATTAGAAAAATGGATGGGGCAAAGTTTTCCCAAAAGTTCCCAAAGACCAAAGTCATCAAAGGTTTCCCCCTTCACTGTCTGGAATGGTGCTCTTATATCTATTGAATTTTGTAGTCCTGCCCCCTAAAGCCTCTCAGATGTCTAATCACCAAGACTACTATGAGAAATTCCTCCCATGTTGGATGACTGAAAACCTTCAGACATTAAATCAGTCTTGAAACCAATCAACACAATTTGCAATGCAAATTTCAGTTGTTATCTATTCATATATTTTGGTTCATTCATTGGATTAAAATTTTTCATTTACAAAATTAAAAATCTATATTACTCAGATATTCTTGTGTTCAGCTCGCCAACAGAATTGCAGTCAAACCATCCAATTTCCATGCTCATGATATTCTTGAAGTATATTTTTCGGATTCTCTGTGTTTGCTTTGCAGCTGCAGAGACCCACAGAGAAATCTGAAATAGGGAGAAGATGCATACTGTTGATTTAAAGCAGGGGTGTCCAATCTTATCCGGAAAGGGCCGTGTGGGTGTAGGTTTTCATTCCAACCAAGCAGAAGCCACACCGGCCCTTTCCGGATAAGATTGGACACCCCTGATTTAAAGGTACCATACTTGAAGGTATTTATCAAACAACAACAACAAAAACAACAACAATAATAAATGCTTCCTTTATACCTGAAAATAACTAAGAATTAGAACACCCACTCCAATGCCAATATAATAATAAGCAAACATGGTCATCTGTGCCTCAATATCTACACTGTATAAAAGAAAGAAACAGCAGTTTATCTATAATTTGATTCATTTGTCATTCATCATCATGCTTGCTTGATTAAAACAAAACTGGAGCCTGTTATACGCCACTTACCCACAATGCACAGTGGTATTATCTCCCTGCTCCACTATAGACCCATTAGTCCAGGCGACAGTATTATTGATGCAAACTTTGTTGGGATCAGCTAGTTCCTGAATCTCCAGCTCATAGGCTACAAAGGTGTTAGTCATCTTGCTGTAGACTAGCAGCATGAGAGGAGAGGCAGCACCATGGACAAGTGCACACAACCCTCCAAATACCATCAACACAATATCTAGCCATGTAGCAAAGCGAAACAGTTGGAAAAAGCCAACACCAAGGGCCTTCTCTCCTTTTTTGTCACCACCAGATCTTGAAAAGTAAAGATTACAACTATGAACATTTTTGCTAGCATTGGTCAGCTATACAGTGCCCTCCACTTATATTGGCACTCTTGTTAAATATGAGCAAAGAAGGCTGTGAATGTTTTTCAATATTGTTTAACCGTTTGATCTTTTGTACATAAAAATTCACAAAACTACTGTGCGCTTTTGGATGTCAAACAATTGCAAACAAAACACAGGTTTATTAAAAAAAAAATTGTAAATGTAGGTGTGCAACAATAATTGCCACCCTTTTAGTTAATACTTTGTTCTACCTACCTTTGACAAGATAACAGCTCTGAGTTTTCTTCTATAATGCCTGATGCAGTTCTAGAATACATAGTAAGGGATCTCAGACCAGATCCTAATCTCACCAGATCCGTCAAATTTCGAGGTTTGAAACACTCCTCTTCAGTTCACCCCACAGCTTTTCTAGGGGTTTAAAGTCAGGGGACTGAGATGGCCATGGTAGGACCTTGATTTTGTGGTTAGTAAACCATTTTCGTGTTGATGTTTTGGCTCATTGTCCTGCTGAAAGATCCAACCACAGCCCACTTTTAGCTTTTTTGCAGAGGCAGTCAAAGATCTGTTAATGTTTGATAGATTACATGATGTATCCTAACAAAATTTCCAAGTCCTCTGGCAGAAAAACAATCCGAAACATTACAGAGACACCACCATGTTTAAATGTGGCCATGGTGTACTTTTCTATATGGCTACCTCGGTGTGCTCCAAAAACACCTCTGCAATTGAGATTTTTTTGTCCACTTGAACCATCCTCTTCACAGTGTGTTGAGACGATGTGGACACATGTACAATTCCAGGTGGATTCATAACATTTCCAGTTGACTGGAACTATTAATTATTGCATTGATGGTGGAAATGGGCATTTTCAATGCTTTTCTTATGTTCTTATAGCCACTTCTTATTTTGGGAAGCTCAACAACTTTCTGCCACACATCACAGCTACATTCCTTGGTCTTACCCATTGTTATGATTAAAACAAATTGTTCACTTTGCTTGTATCTCTCATTTGTAAGTCGCTTTGGATAAAAGCGTCTGCTAAGTGAATAAATGTAAATGTAAATTTTATCAATGATTAAGGGAATTTGGCCTATGTGTTACCTCATATTTATACCCCTGTGAAATAGGAAGTCATAGTTGAACAATTTCCTGTTCCTAGTCACCTGGTCACTAGTCAAAATTGTTTAAAATATTAATAGTAATATACTTAAAATATATTTTTCTCATATGAATTCATATGGTACCAATACTTGTGCACACCTGTATTTGACAAATATGTTTTTTTTTATAAATTTATTTTGTTGGCAATTGTTTGATATCCATGAGAGCAGAGTATTTTTGTATATTTTTTGAACAAAATATTAAAATGTTAAACAATAAAGCCAATTTTTCACAGCCTTCTTTTCTCATACAGTATTTACCAAGGATGCCAATATTAGTGGAGGGCACTGTACACACTCAAATATCTGAATCCTTAAATGTTCTTTGATTGACTCTGGGGGAACACTTAATTGTCCTATGTAGAACCCTACAACAAACCTCTTCATATTAGAAAGGATTCCTAATAGCTAAGAAACTTTAATTATCCAATGAAATCTTAAAGAAACTTTTTCTAAGAGTGTATATACTGACATCATGTACAGTAAAAGCTTCATACTCACCTACTTTCTGTGGCTGCCATATATCAAGAAAAAGAAATTACATGTATTAATATTATATAATATTATATTACTATTATATACTAATATTGAAAGAGAAATGTAAGCCTTACCTTTATCATGACATATTTCTATATGTTCATGATCGGTGCTCAGATTAGTTTTCTTCATTAGTTCCGTGATTTAGTCTGATCAATATCCCTACTGAAAGGACCAGCATCATACATACAGTTAAGTCTGCTTTTGTGTATCCATGCTAAATATGTAAAAATGTTCTTGTGTCAAAAGTGCTGGACAGAGATATTAACACGCAACACCAAACACAAAATATACATTACACACAACCCCAAGCTGTAACAAAAGTATGTTAATCGATGTTTGGACTGTATAAATACTAACGAAATATAGATATGTTAGAAAATATTTTAGAGACTACAGTATGTAGGTCTTAAATGTATGCAGTACATTCCTATGGTTTGCCACTAGAGGTCAGCATTCCATAAAAATGGATTTGTTACCACTGAGTTCTAGTTAGCATTACTCATTATTGCAAAAAAAAAAAAAAAACTTTTTATTAAAATGTGATAAAGTCTTAAAAAGACTTTATGAAAGTGAAACGTAAATGATGTGATGATTTTGAATGTTACAATTGCCGAGCTTTCTTTGTGTTTGTAAAATATATTTTACCTTCTTTAGCAGAAATTAAAATGTTCCATAGTCACCTGTAAATTTTACAGTAATCTCCAAATTATTTAGTCTTGGAGACATTAATATTTGTTTAATTTTTTTTGTTCACTAAGGTCATAAACACAGAAAGCAATTCTTTGTTGAACCATAGAACATTTAAATGGCCTAACAGCAGTAACTTTGCTAAGTCATATTCCAAGAATCATACGTGTTTACATATTGCAAGCAAACAACATGTATTCACTTTGTTTCACGATAATTAATATATGTCTCATGCTCTTATAGTAAATTTTTATGTATTAATATTATATAAATTACACATTGAAATTATCTCATACAAAATAATACGACTTAAAGCATAATTGAATACCTGCTTATGGTAATTAACATTACCAAGAGGACAACAAATAAATTATCAATGACCTTCTATGGTTCTCTATTGTGTTAGCATAGCCCACTGATTTAGCAAACTAAGCACTAAAAACGAAGGGGTATATTGGTTGATTCAAGACACCAGGAGCAATAATATACTAATACTATACTAATCTATTATATTCATGTGTGAAGAGATAAATAAATGTTAACCTGTTGTATTTCCTCTGAGGTTCTCAGCAGTGTCTGTAAAGACTGTGGTCACTGTCAGTGATTACTCCTCAAGACTGATTTGTTCAATCAGTACCTTGTACAAAGCTCCTTGACTATCTACCCCACTATTAGAGTGACAGAGGTTCTTTCTTGTCAAGCTATAGATAAGACCACAGAGTTATCACACCCCTCAAGGTTGTGGTGTCAGGGAAGAACTGAGTTTCAGATGGACATTGCCCTGAGGTTCTGATGAAAAGCATTAGTTTAGCTTGTATAATGTAGTATTGTAAACATAGAAAAAGGAAAGTTTCTCCTGCAATATTTAAAAAATAAATTATTGAAATTTTGAACAATGGTCTTATTTGTGTTAATCACCAAAGATAAAATGTCCTAATATGAGTTTAATTAGGATGAATGATGACATATGCCCATAACAAGTTGCAGAAAAACATCATAATAGTGTGAGGCATCATGTGAATGAATTGTATACAAAAATAACTTTTTGAATGAAACTTTAAAGATATTTAAAGTTAATTAGTGTAAATAAGATATGCTAACATTAACATGAATGACATGAAATTGTGGTATGATAACATGAAATTGTGGTATGACTTACAACCACATAAATACAGTATTCCCGTCCAGCAATGGCCTAAACCAATGGCCTTCAGGTTACTGAACTCATTTTATGATGCCTCACTGTAATAACTATGATTAGAAGGAAGGTCAAATTAATTGCTAATCCCATAGGAACATATTACATTAATGTATGACCTGTGCTGTAGGATTAGTCTACAGAATAACGAGGCTCAAAAGAATAACAGTGCAATATTATAGATTGTTCTATTAGTAAATGTAAATGTAAATGGGCTGGCTGTGGCTCAGGTGGTAGAGCGGGTTGTCCACTAATCGTAGGGTTTGTGGTTCGATTCCCGGCCCACATTACTTCACATACCAAAGCATCCTTGGGTAAGGCACTGAACCTCAAGTTGCTCCTGATGGCAAGTTAGCGCCTTGCATGGCTTGCATCTGCTACCATTGGTGTGTGAGTCTGTGTGACTGGGTGAATGATGCAAATGCATTACAGTGTAAAGCGCTTTGGATAAATGTGCTATATAAGTGTGCGATTTACCATTTAATGTTAGCCTGTTGGTAAGGGTGAATGATTATTCACAGACCTGTAATGGTATCCATTGCAATTTTACACAATATGTATGATTGTTATTTTTTTCCCCCATGCTATAGATGGGGATATCAGAAATGTTTTAAACAAACAAAACACCTGTTTCTGTATTTTATGGGCTGACATGCTGACAAATACCTCGGGGTCAATGCTTGCACAGTCAATGAATACCTGCTCATTTGTTAGTTATCATCATTATCAGTTATTAATCAGCTCTGCAATTAAAGTGGTACAAGTATATCTTGATTTGCTCATCATAAATTTCATCATAATGGCTTGGTCGACTACTTTACGCTTGTTGTGAAAAATTCTCTCCAACCAAACTTCCAGAGGCCAGGGGTTATCGATGTCAAAAGAAATGAAACTTTATTCAAGACAAATAAAGTGAGACCTCTGCATACATTCTACATTATGCAAAAACACAGACGGGCCTTTTATATATAGCTTTCTGAGCTAATGAGCTCATCTTAGGCATGGTTTTACCTTTTTATTTCTTTAAAAAAACAACCCAGCCCCCTTTCCACATTTAATTACTTCTAAATTAAACTACTCCCCTCCCCCCTCCCCCCACCAAAACTCCCTTTCTCAATATCTGTCCTCATTTCTTGCAGCATTGTCCTAATTCAACACTTTGGTAGCTATCAAGCCTCAAGATTGTTTACTTACAAAAGCAGTTTCTGTGCAGACAAACAGGATTCTTCAAGATGTCTAAATGCTGATATACAGAAAAACACAGGATCTTTTTATTTCTTTCTAATATTAGAGTTACTGTTCACTGTTGGTCAGGTTATACCTTTACATCTAAATACTGGACTTCTAACATCTCATTCATTGAGTGATTGATGAATCCTTCATAATTGATAAAAAAAATACTTCCCATATGTTGTCTGGACAGTCGCGTCTGCTTCATTTCACCCACTAACAAGGCAAACAATGACTGTAGGCAAAACCGCACTATTAAGGTTAAATATGACCTTGTTATATAAGCGTAACTAAATAATGTTGACGGAGAAGGTTGAGAAGAAGCTGGATGGAGATCTGATGAAAGTGGTAAACTGTATGGCACATGATGTCTCTGCTGTCCATCTTCGCACCTCTGTCCTACATGCCATCCTTTATCTCTCATGCCATGCTATTTAAAAACAGCAACAAACCTAAGGCTTTCATTTAATTTGCCATATAGTTCATTTACAGAGATTGTATCTCTTTTCTAATATCACAATAAATTAATCATTAAAATATTCAACATAATTAAATGGTGAATTGCGCACTTATATAGCGCTTTTATCCAAAGCGCTTTACACAGTGTCTCATTCACCCATTCACTCACACACACACACACACACACACACACACACACACACACACACACACCAATGGTAACAGAGCTACCATGCAAGGCGCTAACTTGTCATCGGGGGCAACTTAGGGTTCAGTGGCTTGCCCAAGGACACTTCGGCATGTGTCACCCGGGCCGGGAATTGAACCGCCAACCCGCTTTAGTGGACAACCCCCTGTACCACCTGAGCCACAGCCGCCCCATTGAGTTGGATTAGGTATACATTAGTGATTCTGTCATATGTACGTTTTAGATAAGTCAAGTTGTAGAAGCTATACATTACACTGCAGTTAATGCAAGTAGATTTAGCAACTTGTCCAGGCTGCTAAACAGGAGAGTTGAAATGATAATTATAGCCTTAATAATGATAATTAAGGTCTTCTCATATATATATATATATATATATATATATATATATATATATAGTCATATACTACATAAAACTTCTAATTCCACCTCAAGAGTTTTGACATAAGCCTTTCATAAATCCTCCAGTAATTAGTCATAAAACATTCACACAGTGCTAATTAATGTGGAAAGAAAGCCTGTTGTAGGTACTGTTTAAAGGAAACTCTCCATTTGAAATAAATGCATGGAGGATTGAAAAGAACAGTTCCCTTGAAATAGCCCAGTTTATTGGGTGAAAGGCTAATTCGTGTGGATTGCTCAGTCAGGTCAAAAATGTCCTTGTAACACTAAAACTTGAGTCAAAATGGAGGTTAACCCAAGATTTCACAGCTCATACTTATTACCTAAATGCCCTCATAGTGCATTTAAGAGCTGATTAGCTTTCTATAGCTTTCTCTTCTCTCTTCCTTTTCTTTCTTTTTCCTTTCTTTGTATATCATATATATAGGGCGGATGTGGCTCAGTCGGTAAAGCGGGTTGTCCACTAATCCACTAATCGTAGGGTTGGTGGTTCGAATCCCGGC
>JAFFST010044297.1:21713-33221 GCA_022414735.1 Noturus placidus | reverse complement strand
CCCCCCCTCCATATATTAAAGTGACAGTAACGGGGGGAAAAATACAAACCCAGGCTGATCTAATTGGAACCGGATTTAATCAAAATTAAATAAAGGTGTATTTAAAAACACATCTTCATACGTTTCTAATTCCAGTAAAAATCATTTACATTTAATTTTAGAATATCTCCGTATATTAAAGAGTGGACACTCTACCCTTCACTCAGATACATGCTACCAGCTTTGGTTTTGGGTTTGATTACAGTGTCATTTATTGCAATTTAATACGGACAAAAAAAAATGTAACACATTTCATCACGTACCTAAAATCAGTGTATTTAAGGACGTCCGCGTCGTCCAATGAGTGACTTATTACAAGCTGAGATTAGTCTATAGACTGTTAGTGTTGACTAATCCTGTTAGATCTAGATTCATTTTCTAATTAAAAAAAGAAAGTTAAAAAAACTAATAAATAATAATAATAATAATAATAATAATAATAATAATAAATTCTCAGCTCATTTAGACCCGTTACGAACTCTGAGGGTTTCCATTTTGACACAACACCCTATATTTATTGTTGACTAATTTTTCTGCACTTTTTCCACCCTTTGGTCGTCAAATTTCACTTTATTTATTTTTTAAATTCTACCGAGAGTTGAAATGTTTACGCAATAAATTAAACAAACGGTCTAAAAATACCCTTCTGGGAATGAGGTAAACATCAGGACAGGGTGTTATTCAGCCCCTACACTTGTTAACCCTTCCCCCATTCCTTGACATGTCTTCACACACACACACACACACACACACACACACACACACACACACACACACACACAGAGCGCAATTACAGTCAGGGTGATTTATAGCGGAGCAATGTAAAGTTAATGGAATCTGCCCTCTCACATCCCCGGCTGTGCCGACATGGGCTCTTCATCTCGAGACCCTGCATGTGTGTGTCTATTTTCTCCCACATGCTTGTGCGTATTTATCTGTAGAGCTCAGCTCGAAATTACGATGATTAACAACGGCGCGACCTTTGCACTCCACCTTTTGCGGCCAAGTGGCGAGAACAGAACGAGCGGATTTGTTGTACGTAACGTACAATAAGCCTTTCAGGACACAACATCGCAGTAATGAGGGCACTGCATCAAGCTAGGATAAAATCATGGCAGTGCTCCGTTTGTTCATTCGGAAGAGAGACACGTGGGTCGGCGTGAGAGAATTCCAATTAACCTGATGTGATTTTGCAAACTTTGTGTGAAAACCGTTCCAGACACCCTTCTGGCCTTCCACCTCATTACACATGGCTAATGTCTAATGACTTATGATATGATAAAGCACCGAGCTCCATCTGCCCTTCCTTATACCGTATAAACCCGTCCCATAAAGCTGAACTAAGTGGACACTGCACGAGATGTGATTTATGACCCCGTTGTCAAGGCAACGCTGTTGTCTGAGGACAGGCATTTCTCTTTCAGTAACGGATGAAGTACAAAAACCACGGATGATGTCCTTTCTGTTTGAAAAACACCAGCAGCCTGTCACGCCAGCGGAAACGGGAACGCCCGGACGCAAGGCCGTAATTCGAACACGACTCGACCGTGCAAGCCTTTCCAGAGACTCGCGTATCCCCTGAAGAGAAGCGCGCTCTCTTTAAGCGCGGACTGATGACTCTTCCGCTGCTTATCTTGGCCAGCTGGCGGTTTCGAGAAGTACTGGACAAGACGGGGTTGAGGGATTTGTTCAGCTGAAAATTTCAGCGGCCGGGATCCAATAAATTACCGAGCACCCGTCCAACAATAACAAATCAGCGCTGGTGTAGTGTGGAGATCTGACGAACGCAAGCCAGCGGCTCTCATGCAAACCAGCGGCTCGTGGAAATGACTGTAATCAGAGCGAAGAGATCTGGCAATCCGCCCGTCCGGGTCCGGGGGTTCTGGCAACCACCTTGCGCATCTCGGTGCATACAGCTGGCTTTCATAACACGCAGAAGGACTCTCAGGATATGTTGATGTTGTGCAGGACAAAGAATGAAGGCTTTTTACATTATTTACATATTCAACTTCATTTGCCAGAGTATTTTATCCAAAAGGGACGTTGTCTCCAGTTACTATTACCCTAAATAATCATAGCATTGAAGTGATACGAGTCTTATGTATTCTATACAATATAGGGCGGCTGTGTCTCAGTCGGTAGAGCGGGTTGTCCACTAATCCACTAATCGTAGGGTTGGTGGTTCGAATCCCGGCCCGGGTGATCCCATGCCGAAGTGTCCTTGGGCAAAACACTGAACCCTAAGTTGCCCCCGATGGCAAGCTAGCACCTTGCATGCAGCTCTGCTACCATTGGTGTGTGAGTGTGTCTCATCTGTAAGTCGCTTTGGATAAAAGCGTCTGCTAAATGAATAAAAATGTACATTATATATTATATATATATATCATATAAAAGCCCCTGCAGAAACCACAACCAAGTAAACCACCAGAACACCATTTCCCGTAAACGTCTGACCAGATTGTAAAATCGTTGTATGGCTATGAAAACGCCGTCCCGTCCCACTGATACTTTTTCCACTTTGAGATTTTCCGTCTTAAGGGACTCGTCTTGCTACAGACTACGTTCTGCTTCCTTTTTCCATGAAGAGTGAGAGACAGCAGCCAGCCAAGTCAGACATGCATAAGAAGTGATGCTTCCCGCTGCTGTGCTGTCCAAATTTACAAAAGCTGTCCCCTAAAAACAAATCCCATCCTTTTTCCGTTTCAGCAGCAGACTGAATGAGCGCATTAACAGTAGTACACAGGCGAAAGAGCAATAAGAGACAGCAACGCAGCCTGTGCAGGCCTTTGGGCGATCATCACGCCGACGCCGGCATAATTGGATGACTAAACGAATACCGGTCATGTGAGATTTTGGAAACAGGCGGTACTCCCTGTTTTTTTACAGTCCAGGAATCATCACTGAATCAAGGGAATAATCTTCACATGGTCTTTCCTTGCTTCTGGAGGAACGCCTGTTTGAAAGAACTAATTGGACGGAGAAAAGTGCAGGCTAGCGTTCTTCTCGGCTGTAAATCTCGTTCTTCTTCCGTTATTTCCTTTCTGGACGTGCGCGGTCTCCGGGTGAAACTGCAGACGCAGGCCGATAAACGGCTCGCTGATAATGAGCGCACTCTGAGCTTTTGCTTCCGGGCAACTCAGTCACATTTATTTAGTCACCCCGATTTCACGGGTGCCGGCTCCCATTGGCCAACGCTGGCGAGAAGCCCGGCAATTCCACAGCAGAGGTGCGAACCAAGGTCTCACGGAACGCACGGACGTTCATCAATCCTGATCCGAGACGAACCACGAGCGGCTGCGGTTGTGTGCGCGTTTAATAAACGGCCATCGTGACGAATCGGTCTCGCGCCGTAGCAGCGAAGTCGTTTCTATCCCGTCGGGAATTCCTCGTCGCGTCGTACGGACAGCCTTATGGAAAAATCGACCACAACCGTTGGCTGACCTCCGAGGACCAGAAACGGAGACAGAAGACGGGCTTCATTGGATATTGACCTGGTATGCTGTGATAGTAATAAGACCTGCTTTCAGTTTGGGAAGAAAATGAAACTCGTAGCCATGAATGATTTAACTGGTCTATAAAGAGAGTCAGCCACCCGCAGCGCTCTAATAAAGCCCATGTGAGAATACGCCGAAGCCAAGCGCTTCTACAAGAGCTAACGGACTGGCCATGCTGTAAAAAAAAAAAAAAAAAAAAAAAGAAAAAGAAAGAAAGAAAAGAAAACACTCCTTCAAGCATGTTTAAATTCGAAATAAATTTTAAAAGCGTGACAAACTGTTCGGCTATTTTAAAAGCTAAAATAAGACTCACTAAAATAAGATGGTGCGAGTTAGTGAGAGAGAGCGAGCAAGAGCGCGTGTTGAACATGGGCATTTGGAGCTCTGGAGCGTAACGTTGTGCCCTTGAGCGGCACAGATCCCCACACCGCGTTTTATAACTTCCCCTCTTACAAAACAGCCAAGCAAATTAATGCCAAAGTTTAGATTTCTGTAATAACCACCATGTTCATGGTAACGCGTTCGTAACCCAAGAGCGTAACCATATAACGACCCCCCCCGAAACAGTGCATGGTTACGCCCATGTCGTAACCTACACTACATTCTACTCTATTAGACTCAAAGTATGTGCTTCAGTGCCGGAGACAGCATAAGGATAGACCTGTATAAATAGATCTGTGTGTGAGTGTGTGTGTGTGCCAAATAGTGTAAGAATGTATACATTCAGCTGTGCCGTGTTGTGTGAACCTGAGGCATGTGCACGTGCCAACAAGCGGGCAGGATCTGCTTATTCGTTAGTGTAAAAGGCTTTTCTGTCTGGAGATGGTGGGTTTATTTATATGTCTGTTAGGAAGATGGATTATTTTTAACATATTTCTAGAAATGGACTGCAGACATGGGCAATTTAGACTGGAGCCTGCTGACCGGCTTGAAATGGCACTCGGAAAGTCATTGCCTGTTTATTATAATAATAATAATAATAATAATAATAATAATAAAGTTTTCCCTGATCAGCTGAAACATGCTTGTTTATTTCTGCACGAAGCTAATGTAAGTAACAGAAGTCCATCTCACACAAAACCTTCAACCTTCAGGTATACGGTGATGGAGGACATTTAGTCTCACTGTGTCTCAATCCGCATCAAGAGGTCACTAAACGAGTGGACATCACCGGCTATGTTTCAAGCCCAAGTTGCGAATTGAACTTAAAGCGTGAAAAAGTGGAAGATCGCGTAAAACATTTGCGAATAAAAGCAGAACGTTTCAAGAGAAGAAAACAGTCTGGCACAAAGTTGTCCATCCAAATATAACTCTCGCTCGCCGCCATTTTCCAATCGTCCAGTTATCCAATCAAGATTTGTTGAGGCAAATTTTTAATACGGTACTCATTTTGGAGATTTTACTCGCATCTGCACCCATTTTTGGGCGGCTGTGGCTCAGCCTGTAGAGCGGGTTGTCCACTAATCGTAGGGTTGGTGGTTCGAGTCCCGGCCCGGGTGATCCCATGCCGAAGTGTCCTTGGGCAAGACACCGAACCCTAAGTTGCCCCCGATGGCAAGCTAGCACCTTGCATGCAGCTCTGCTACCATTGGTGTGCGAGTGTGTCTCATTTGTAAGTCGCTTTGGATAAAAGCGTCCGCTAAATGAATAAATGTAAATATATAAATATATCTGGTGATTCCATCCAGCGGTTTTTAGGCGATATCCCATAATTCGCATAAAAATACGTGGAAGGAAACGTGGCTCCTGAAGAGCTGGAGACGGACTCCTGTTCAGTGTTCGAGAAGTGAAATCCCATCGCTACGTCCTAGCTAACTGACTACATTAGGGCTGAGAGGAAAGGTGTAGTTCTGGGTGTAGTACCTGTTCGGGTTTGAGGCCGGGCGGCACCCAGGCGTACTCCTCCAGAGCGCAGCCCGAGTCGTCGTCCGACGTGGAGTTCCTCTGGAAGTCGTACAACAGCTTGGACACGGTCTTCTCCATCTCCAGAGGCATGGCCGTCACAGCATGATCCTCACGCGGACACTTGCAGTGCAGACAGATCTTCCTGCGCGCGGAGAAAACGAAACACTGAGATGAGAGACTTCGGTTACGAATCGAGCGGAGTTACCAAGTCACGAATCAGACAGATTGAGCGGAGCTACCAAGAAACAAACGCAAGTTTAATAGGATTCCGAGAGCCGCATCACCGAAGTGACCCAAATTGTATTAAACCAAAACAATCCGAGATCATTACACAATAAGCTCGGCGTGGTGGTTTTCCTTGCAGAGATCTGCCAAACAAATCAGGATTTTAAACCATTCCAGAAGGACTGATCAGCCAGTATCACCCCATCTGCTCACAATTTAACAAACGCTGACAAGATTGAAATTTTCTCCAAAACCGACACCACATATCCTGCTGAACTATGTTGCATTATGTCTCCTAGATAGGGGTGGGTGATGCCATTTAAAATATATACACACACAAAATATATTTTATATATATATATATATACACACACACACACATATATACACACACATAATATATATATATATATATAAAATCAATGTGTGTATGTATGTGTGTGTATATACGCATACACATATATATATATATATATATAAAATCAATCAATCATCGCACAATAATTTATGACTATATTGGTACTAGATCCTCATATAGTCCAGCTTCACTCACGGATCACCAAAAAAGAAAAAAAATAAATTAATTAATTAAAAATAAAAAACAGCTCTGTTTTTGCCTGTGGGACGATTTCAGGGCCAGGAAAAAAAAAAAATAATAATTTTTTTTTTTAAAAAGACAAACCCAAAACAAATAGACTGAAAGATCTGTTGATGTGCCTGTTAATGCATCATGAAATTACCGGATTTCTCTTTTCAAATCTGTGTGATTGTGATTGCTACAGGTCTAGACGCACTTTTAAAAACCACAAACTGAACCTTTAATACTGACTCAGACTCATGACTCAGGTTTCTTCCAGTAATTCATCACAAAAGCCCGGCTTTCAGAAAGCACGGTTTATTAAAACCGCACACAGAGGCATAAATCGGTGTCCTGTTCTTTAGAGTGAGAAAAGCATGCATCAGGTTACAGCAGCACTTCACACAAATACACACAACGTCTGCTGGCCAACAACGCCGCGTCACAGTCTAGTAACCTGGCCACATTTGGTTAGAACAAGGGGAAGCCTCCAGAGTCACTGAAACGCCGTGTCTCACACACACACACACACACACACACACACGTCAAACGCTTCACATCTGGTTAGTCTCCAGCAGTGCAGACGTAGCCGTGCCAAACCTCACTCCCTGGCTCCGGAGGCTGCTGGTCAGATCTCTTAACCTCATCTGCCTCAAAGGCAAGGACAGAACACAGACCAAATCCAGTTAGCACCTCAGGCATCCCGTAGGCATCGCAGCATCAAGGAAATAAAAGGAAAAATAAATAACTCTCCACATAACCACAGTTCTGAACAGACTACAAGTGCTGCCATTCTATACAAGAGGGCGGAGTCCTCCTGGAAGAGACCACGCCCTTCATCGTAAGATAAAGCTGATCAGACTTTGCATCGATTTGCAGTGACGCATTCTTCTAAGGACACGAGTAGACCCAAGTCATGCCAGTAAAATAAATAAATGCCCCCCATACCTCACACAGCATACCTTTGTCACGCCTTTATCTGTAATATGGAAATGAACGCTTTGCATTTGAACATGTCTGCACTCTTCAGGAAAGAACACAGGGCCGGATATACAAAATACCTCTCTGATGCTGCGCTGAGACACTTTGCAAGCCAACGGAAGTGTCTTCTCTGCTGGGGAGCAAAGACAACGTGTATGTACTGTATATGTAGTACACTTCATATGTGGTATATTTTCATCTCAAATAGGGGGGGGTCAAGCATCTTTAAATATTTGAGAAGGTCTCATTTACATTTATATTTATTAATTTAGCAGACGCTTTTATCCAAAGCGACTTACAAATGAGACACACTCACACACCAATGGTAACAGAGCTGCATGCAAGGTGCTAGCTTGCCATCGGGGGCAACTTAGGGTTCAGTGTCTTGCCCAAGGACACTTCGGCATGGGATCACCCGGGCCGGGATTCGAACCACCAACCCTACGATTAGTGGATTAGTGGACAACCTGCTCTACCTACTGAGCCACAGCCGCCCAGGTCTCGAAAGGAAGGAAGGAAGGACGCAATGTAAAAATACACAAAGGAAATGGAGAAAGATATTCAGACCGAATTTCAGAAAGAAAGACAAAGTTCCGAAAAGAAATTCGCAATATTATTCGAGTATTATTCTAATAAAAGTTGGACAATCCAATCCCTTCCTCCCACAAACCACAAGCTTCCTGTTAGTCTCCTGATAGAATGCACAGCTTTTTAAATTGTTTTCACCCCCTCGTTTGAGTACTTCAGTCCCGCAGCTGCTACAGCAAGGACAAGGACATTGCTTCACTTGAGTGTGTGCTGAGATTGAAGGAACGTTCCACCCAAACAGTCCACTATCAGTAATGATGGATGAGAGGAAGCAGGAGCAATAATGAGATCATGCTAAGTGCGCTCCATTAGCTTGAGCTGTGAATTGGTCATGACTGCAGTTTTATTTTTTGCAACAGCAGCATTCCGGTCATACTCGATGAGGCAGTGCCGTGTAGCCAGAGTAATTAATAAGGCCAGGCATGTGCTTAGTTCTAATTTTTCCATTCAATAATAAGCTTCAGGGTTTGATGACATCACAACATCGGCTATGTTTGACTGCATTGGTCAAAAAATAGTCGTTTTTTGAGCCTGAAATACACAGATTCGGCATAGCTAGTTAGCAACGTAAATGGTAAATGGCGCACTTATATAGCGCTGTTATCCAAAGCGCTGTACACTGTGTCTCATTCACACATTCACACACAAATGGTAGCAAAGCTGCCATGCAAGGCGCTAACTTGACATCGGGGGCAACTTGGGGTTCAGTGTCTTGCCCAAGGACACTTCGGCATGTGGAGTCATGTGGGCCGGGAATCAAACCGCCAACCCTACGATTAGTGGACAACCCGCTCTACCACCTGATCCACAGCCGCCCACATAAAGACGAGTGGTATTAGCATGGAAGCGGTTTGAACAGAGCGCACAGGTGAGCTGGAGAGACTGAAGGACTACAGCGCTGCTGCGTCGCTCCCTTTTGGTAGCAATGAAGCGAGGGTAGAATCCCACTGCGCCACGAACAGGAGGTTGAAAGGCATTGTGAGTAATGTATAGGAAACCAGTAACCAAAGTGAAAATAATCCAACATGTCAAAGCATGAAAGATGTTTAAATGGATAGCGAGGACAAATATTGGTACACAATGTTCAAAGTGGATTTGTGCGTTAACCTTCTGACATTATACAGATGGATCTCTAGCTCTGCTTGTGTGCGTGTGGGTCGGATCTGGAACGAGGGGTCATGACCTGACCTTAAGAAACTTCAGCCAAGCTCTCTTATCACATCCTCATGACTCACTGCATACATGATTACCAGGACAAGACATTGAGTTAAAGATAGTGTCTGGATGGAGTCACGGATGAAATGTACTTTCACGTCGATCATGTGACTCTGCTTCGCTAAACGCGGGTTAGGAACGAACTTAAAAAACACAGCTACGTTGCTACAAATCTAAAACCAAGATGAAGAGCTTTGGAAAAACAAGGGCAGGATTCCCAGACAGTCTCTGATAGAATTTCTTTGCGATATAAAAATGTTCACAAGGGAAATTCTTTCCTAAGACGGAAAAAAAAAAGTGTCATCACTCCCTGGTCCACGATTGATCATTGGACGCTCCAACAAATTGGTTTTCGTTTAGCGAACACATTTCCCCAGCCTAAACGTCCAGATTTAAAGCCCTCAACGCTCGACAGACGGATAAGCAAAAGCTCCACACGCTGATTTCATTACAAACCCCTGTGCGCACAGGAGACCTTGCGCTGACGGCCTTCAAAAAGACGACCCGCCTTCAGTAGACAGACATAAAAGCATGTCCCTGGAGCCGATCGTGAACTGCTGCCAGCCCGCGAGGCGTCCAGAGAGACAGTGAGCCGTGTACTTGTGATGCGAGCAGACAGACGCTCACATTCCGGCTTAATAAGCGCACTTTCACATCATTTTTAACCAGCAGATGTGATGTTGCCGCTGGACTACTCTCTGCTGTGTTTAACAATAGCTACAGGCAGAACACATGGAGCACAGTCGGGTTTATGGGTAATTCCCGGCATGAACCAGGTTTGCGAAGAGAAATTCCACATCGCCAGGATACCCGTGAGGCATGCAGGATTTCCATAGCATCCCTCCACTAAGACAAGATGGTTAAACGGGTACAAGATGTGTTGCAGGAGCTCGACGCAGCTGGTTACAGCGGAGCTAATTCTCCCCGTCGCGGAGATTGCTTTTCCTTTAAACGAGCCAATAGAGTGATCTTAAACACAGACACACAGAGACCACACCTCCTTCCATGAAACTGACAGACACTACTCCCCATTTCCTTTAAACCGGAGGTCTTCAACAGGGGGTCCGTGACCCCTAGGAGTCCGCAGAGGTACTGCATGGGGGTCACGAAAGTTTTGGTACCAGTTTGATATAACACAATTTCATACAATATATATAATTAGGGGGTCCCCGCTCCATCTCGCCATCAGTTTGGGCGTCCTTGGCCTGGAAAACGTTGAAGACCCCTGATTTAAACTGCAAAGGGCTTTATGGATGCAGTGCATTGTGGGCCATCAGGACTGCCCAGATTATTCCTTTAGACACTAGATAAAAGTGCACTAGATGCATGTTTTGGACGTATACCAAAAGGAGGCACGCACATTGGCAATTTTATCTGATCGCACCCGAATACGATTTTGGATTGACTTTATTGGATTTTACACAGATGTCAGTTTCAGCCTCACTGCAACTTCCTCTTGCCTTTTGTAAGATGCTCGGTTTCATACAAGTATCATTAGTATTGGCACCCCTGCACCAATTTAATTGGAGAATGATAAAACAAAACCACACACACACACACACACACACCAGTAAGTGTTCTCTTAATTTTCAGCCCGAACGTTCATGCTTAACGATGGAGCATATTGTTAGCAAGCAATTATGGTGCGCTAATACAATATGTTCAAACGGACAGGGCTTACCACATGCGCCCACCTGCTGTGATCCATCAAGGCAGGCTGAAATTTCTCCCCAGGGCGTTCGGGCACTTGTGGCCTGGCACACATCCCACCACCAACATCAAGCAGGCGCACTTCATGCATCACACGGCATCAGACAGCGAAGCGTCTGCATTCTTTACTTTTACTACAGATCCGCTTTTATTTCACGCCTCCAAACCGCCATTTGTGTATACGAAAAGGCGTCGTGGTGTGGATGAGAAACAAAACCAATTCTGTCCGGGGAAACAGCTGCTGATTTATGCCGATTTGTCCTTGGGAATATGCTTTCGTGCATAAATCTGCTCTCAGGTTGCCGCCGTTACCTACTCACGGGTGTCTGCTTATGGTTTTCTGCTAAAGGAAGACTTACAGCCTGCTGTAGGAGGGGAAAGAAAAAAAAAAGGCCGAAGGACTTATGCAGAGGAAACAAGGAAGCAACCTTCAGAGATTTACGTTACATTTCCCATCTGTCCAAACCATCATAAACCGCTCTAAAAGCACACCGCGACACCGGGGAGTCCGGCTCAGCAGCAGAGCGCTGGAGACTCGTGTCTTTAAAGGATTGTGCATGATCTGAATAGATCATATCTGATAAATATGAACAGCAACGGTATAAATAAATCAATTAGTCTGAATCGAACGCTAAACAAAACAGTGATGATACATTTTCACACACTGTCTTCTCTGTATGCGTGTCAGTCTGTAGCTCCAGACGGTCTGCGTTTAGTTGAGCATTCCTCATTCAACACACCCGGGTCAACGCATCTGAAGCGCTTTATTTATTT
>JAFFST010044297.1:12500-15604 GCA_022414735.1 Noturus placidus | reverse complement strand
GGTAACAAGAAACACCTGTCAGTCACGTGTTCCAATATTTTTGTTCGCCTATCTGATCCAAAATGTGCTATGCTGTCTAACACGTCTACATATAAATACCAGGAAATAAAATCTGAAATTCTAAATGCTCATCTCATATTTCTTCATCAGTTTGATCCAGACTAAACATCACATGCTTGCTGCTGATTGGCTGGTGCATGTGTCAGACTGGGAGAGCCAGATGATGTGTACAATCAATCTAATGATGCTTTTACCCATGCTTATTTTTATCAAGGGTACCGACAACGAGCCTCATTCATCCATCTTTGAGTGTGCCACTGTACACATTACACATCACACACAAGACCCGCCAACCTCAACCAAATTAATTAATTAATTAATCAATCAATTTGTATAGCGCTTTTTACAATGGACATTGTCTCAAAGCAGCTTTACAGAAATATCATTTTTACATTTACAAGCGACTTACTAATGAGACCACATTCACACACCAATGGTAGCAGAGCTGCCATGCAAGGCGCTAACGTGCCATCAGAGGCAACTTGGGGTTCAGTGTCTTGCTGAAGGACACTTCGGCATGTGGAGTCAAACGGGCCGGGAATCGAACAGCCAACCCTACGATTAGTGGACAACCGACTCTACCACCTGAGCCACAGCCGCCCATACAGTATGCCCTGTGTGCGTTATGAAACACATTTAATGTTTGTACTTTATTAAAATAAATACATTTATAAAAAATCAGACCTCGACTCCTTTGCAATACGAAACTAAAGTGTGTAAAAGTGCAAAACTGACCAGCATAACTGATCCATTAAAGCTTTGTGTAAATCCTGTGTAAACCGATCCGGCTCCATCTATACACAGGCTGCTCTGTGTGGCCTAACTCAGACCACGTGACTGAGCGCAGCTAACCGCTTATCGACCGGCGCACACGCCAAAACCGATGTGTATACACACACACGGCTATCAGATACCCAGCATCGGTGCGTGGGGCCAAGCAGTGGAACCACACACACACACACTCGGCTCCAACCAAACCACAGCCTGTAAAACGCCTCAGCCGCCGCCTGCTAACATGCACTTGCGTGTGCATGTGTACGTCCACACGCGTGTGTCCAGATGTGCTGAAGTAACATTATTTCTGATAATTTTTCTATTACAGCTCGCCAGTTCTGCATGCATACATGAACATGAAACTAATGCTAAAGTGGTCTATTAAAGTAATTCTGTCTCAAGTGGTTACACTGCCACTTAAAAGTTTGTGCACCCCTGCTTGTAGAGAGTTTTTCTTCATTGTGCCTATTTCAGAGCAACACTGACGATATAAACTTTACAAGGTGAAACATCTGGAATTGTGCAGTGACCTATCTTCTCAACCTGATTCATGAGGAGCTTCACTCTGCATGGTGATGCTGAAATACATATTGGAGGGGGGGGGGGGGGGGTGCTTCAGAAGAAAGAAAGAATAACAGCTAATACCATTTCAGTGAGGTAAACTTAAGCTGGATTCAAGGCAGTAAAGGACCAGCTGACTTTCCAGTCGACAGCTGAGCTTGGTTTCCATTTGACCGAGATCACCACAACATAAATCCGTTTTTAGAGTTGCGTAATACAGTACATCATCTGTCTTCAGTGTTATCATAGGCCGCATGTTTAAACAGCGCAGATATCTTTACGTGTGTCATCGAGGATTCTGGAATTACGTTTTGAATACGCTACGAGGCATTTCACAATCACAACATAATATTTCATCCTTATCATCCGGCCCTAGTTCGGAGATTAACTTCGGAGTTCAAATCCGAAGCGGGAAAAATTCCAAGCAATATGGATAATCCGTCTGTTTCAAAGGACTCTGTAAATATCCACAGGGCTAAGCGTGGGATCTGGTAACGGAGGGGGGAAAACATTCATTTCCACTCCGGATTATGCATTAAGTAGATTCACTGAGCGCTGCCAGAAGGATAAAATTACATTTTAAGTGCTAGGCACAATAACGAAGCTCAGGATTCAATTTGCTGAATATGGTTAATGAAAGCGAGAGAGAAAGACAGAGAGAGAGAAGACAAAAGAAGAGAGATGGGGCCTGTGTAATCCATTAGGCCGCACAGAGTAAAGCTGTGTTGTTTTTTTCACAGTGTAGAGGCTCTGAGCTCCAGGATGACCTTCGAGACAGGCTCTTAAGGGACACTACACTTCATGTCCCTCTTAGACCAGAACTGTCCATCATTAGGAAGTACTGAAAGGCCTCGTCTACTTCCATCACGATGGTCCTTCTAAAAAGCCTTATGGGAACGTGGGAAACTGTTTGTGCTCGGTCCAGCACCCGCCCCCTTAACAGCTACATCAAGAATTTTGAGACACAAAATGGGTCAGAGCAAAAGGCAGAGACGTGCAGTCGTTAGAATGAAAGTTTGAAGAAAAACACAAAGGAATAGAACGAGAACATGGAATTACGTCAAAAGGTAGCATTTTCTCAGTGCACTATTAGATTTGACATTTGATGAAAAGCAGCGGTTATTTTAAGAAAGAACAATAAACCACGAGTGATGAGTCATCTAATGCACTCTGTCTTTCTCTCGCTCTCTCTCTCTAGTTCTAGTTCCTCTCCGCCTTTGTCTTTCTATCCGTCTCTCGCTCATCCCGTCTTAAGTCGGTTTTAGACTGTGCAGTGTTTTAAGATTATTACTTGTCACATTGTACGAGATGATCCCGATAAAATCTTGGCCGACCGTGCGATAACGTGTGTTCTCGGTGTCAGATTATACGATTAAGATCCTCTAACGATAGACCTGTGATTAAAGATAATTACTGTGTTCTGCTTAAGTCATCAATCTTGCCTCACTAAAAAAAAACAGAGCTCGTGGTAATTAGGATTTTTCCCCCTCAGTCCATTAGCATGGCCATTAAATGTTTACATTCCACCATTGACGTATTTGTATCTGTCCCATGAGTATCGGCAAATCTTATTGGTGGCTTTCAGACAAGCGTTGCAGCACATACTCGGAGATTTTAATCAAAACTTTCTGACCAGAAACGCAGCTTTGGTGCTAAATCGTGAAGTGGTGAGAACGCTAATCTCAAGTCACAGCAAGAATTTTCCCACA
>JAFFST010044297.1:5000-7500 GCA_022414735.1 Noturus placidus | reverse complement strand
ACGAATGTATACATAATAGGTTTTAAAGTTTATGCAAGTTATTATTGGGTCACAATTGAATTTATATACGCGGATTTCGGATCCTGACAATGCCGCAGCATCACGTGGCGAGGAATTAATGTAAAAATCGCCCATGTTCTTTCACAGCCGCACCAGCCAATTATTACCACCTGTGTGCTTATTGTATGTAAGCTGAAGAGGAGGGCGGATAGAGCTTCCCTCTTTGTGCGACGCATTACGCTGTCCCGTCACGCAGCAAGAGTATTGAGTAACCCTCCCTGGTTGGTAGTTGTTCTGTGACAGGGGAGAGCTGGTTGGTAGGTGGGAACTGGCAGGTGACCCGACTGGGGAGAACACGGAGGGCAGAGAAGCAGGTAAACAACGTTGAAACATCTGTTATTATTTACTATCTAAACAGAATATGTGCAGAGTTGAATTTAGCACGCCGGTCTTTTGGATAGCTAAATTCAAGCCGGCTAGCTAGCTAGCTCGCGAGCCAAAAAAAGTTCATCTCGAGCCTCGTCCTGACCCATATACAGAGAACAACCATCGGCAGAACGCACTGGAAGCTCTCCAGCCGTTCCTCCATGACTCCGTGCCAGTGATTATACATGGAGATTATTCCGAGCGCGAGGCAGCTTTAGCGCACACACGCGAGGGAGGGACCGGGCTGCTAGCACACACCACCCCAGGCTCGGAGTACAGAGACAGTGTGTATCCATAATGAGGCCTTCTGTTCCTACCTTACTATCGAAAATACAACAAAGCAGAGTCAGACGCATGGCTTCTAACACATCAAAACATGTGGACATGTGGTGTACGGTCACGAACACATACACGCACGCACACACACACACACACACACACACACACACACAGCAGTACACCTGCCTCTTCAGAGCTATTTTCTGATCCTGCTAATTGGTGGGTGAATGTCACTGAAATAACACACATTTGCGTCCATGGCGCTTTCAAAGGTTCTAGTCTGTAATTCAGCAGTGATGAGTCCCTACTGTTATTTTATCCCCTACTGCGTGGGCGTGGGACGAACTGAAATAGCAGGCAGACGCTTCCTTTCTCTCTCTCACACACACACACACACACACAACACATCACGAGTGTAAATAAATTAACTATATATTTGTAGGCATAACCATATTAGGAAGTTTAAATCAACTATACATGCTGCTCAATTTTCGATAGGTCTGATATATACTGTGTGTATATATATATAAATAATAATAAACCCGCCAACAATGGCAGAATGAGAGTCTCGATCCGGTTTGGCAGTCTCTCAGCAGGAAGCCTCGAACCCCCCGATTAAAACGTTGAGTGTGTGTCGCCTGCGGTCTTCAGCAGCTGTTGTTCGGAGGCCACGCCGGCGTGCCGCCAGCCATGGCTGCTCCAGTCACTCGTACATACGCTCATGGACATCAGACCACGATAATCTCATTAACAATCTCATTAATACGACCGGCTTATTCGTTCACACCTCGGACGGACACGAGGGACGGCTGCGCCTTTAGCGAACACGCCGATTTGCTGGTGACCCGAAAGGTTGCGAGGTCAAATCCCAGGATTGACAAAAGCCAATGGTGAAGACCCGAGTCATTTTCGATGTAGGGCGGGGGGCTCTGATTGTCTCGGGAATCGGGGGGGGTATGGTGTTGGGACAGTATGATTCAACTTATACGATAATATATTTACATTTACATTTATTCATTTAGCAGACTCTTTTATCCAAAGCGACTTACGAATGAGACACACTCACACACCAATGGTAGCAGAGCTGCATGCAAGGTGCTAGCTTGCCATCGGGGGCAACTTAGGGTTCAGTGTCTTGCCCAAAGACACTTCGGCATGGGATCACCCGGGTCGGGATTCAAACCACCAACCCTACGATTAGTGGATTAGTGGACAACCCGCTCTACCAACTGAGCCACAGCCCATATATGAATTTCTTAAGAAATATAATTTCCTCCTTTTATCCCTTTCTGTCCGGACTTACTCCCGCTCGCTCACGTGACCGTTTGAGGCTATGCATAGCAGACTAGCTCGCTACGTATACAACTAGCTTATACACACGATAGAGAATGCTATGTACAAATCGTACACATTCTTACAAGAAATGCTTTTAATGAAAAGGATTCCTTGGATGATTCAGGGTTTCTACTAGAAATGTTTCCTCTAAAGAAACACAGTCCTACACTGAACGTTTACGGGATCCTTCAGGGGTGCAAATCAAGAACCTTTAAAAGCTGCCCTCAGACTTCTTTAGATATATTAAGAGCCGGGAGGTGTAAACTTTTTAACAGGATGATCTCTCCTGTTGCTTCTAAAGGGCAGTACTAAATGAAGAAAATAAGTTACACCGAGCATCCTGTATAAAAGTTTACCCCGCTCGGTTCCTAATGTATGGTGTTGCCGTCTTGAGCATCAGTGAACGTTTGCACCGTATGTAATAGTCGTGTACGAGTCCCTCAGTCGTCCTCAGTGTGAA
>JAFFST010044278.1:2568-16211 GCA_022414735.1 Noturus placidus | reverse complement strand
TAACTGATTTTTTTTAATCCTAAGAACCAACGATTTATGAAGGAAAATCATTGAAATAAACAAGGTTGCCCAAACTTTTGCAGACCACTGTATAACCTTTGCTATTCTATAATATTACTTAATGCGACACTCTCTGATTCGTTATCATTTACGCTCAACCACTTAGACATTTTACATCCTCCTCCTTTTTCCTTGGAAGCTGGTTCAACATATATGGTGATTTGGGGCATTTCTTTATGCAAATGAGCGTGATAAATGCCACGAGCCATAAATTCTACGGCACTTCCATCCATCCATCCATCTTCAACTGCTTACTCCTTTATCAGGGTCACGGGGAACCTGGAGCCTATCCCAGGAGGCATCGGGCACAAGGCGGGGTACACCCTGGACAGAGTACCAGTCTCTATGGCACTTCTTCCACAGAAATATAGAACTCTGTTGTCTTAAATTTGAAGTGCGCAAAACAAAACAAACAAAAAAAAGTTACAGATACCCGTGACTCGGGTTAGCTTTGGTGTCGAGATAAGCACTCTATAACGCCATCGTGCCAGAACACATAATCGGAATAAAATTATAATGGAATTAATGAAATGCTGGAGTAGTATTAAGTGTTTGAAATGCTGGCAGGGAACATTTAGTAGTGTTTAGTATTTTTAAAAACAACCCAATTGATCAAAATATAATAAAAATATTATTAAAAGAATAGTTTTTTTTTTTGTGCGAGTGTGTAATGTATGTGGGCGTGTCCTACCCAAGTCCTTCATCAGAATGGCTTTGTAGTACTTCTTTTGGACAGCAGACATCCCGTGATAAACAACCATCTCTACCTTCTTCGGCAGTTCTGTCTCCACCTCGACCTTCACCCTGCGGAGCAAGAAGGGCTGGAGAACCCGATGGAGCTCCTTAGCTGCACACACAGTCGAGAAGTAAGGATTAAAACGCTCCGTGTCGGATTAGCGTGACAGAGCGGAGTTACTGTTACAACCAGGAAGTTGATTAGTTTCCTATAAAAGGCGTGTTCGGAAGTGTTTCATTCTTCTCTTGCCAAAGAAAGGTCAACAATAACACTTATTTGTTTATTAAGGAATGACACGTCATACTTTTTATCCTTTTATAGTAACGTTTAATGTTTAATGACATGTCCATTAAACTAGTTTGTTCCTGTTCTAGTTACAGCTATAAACAGCCTCTTCCCCCACCCCATCACTTTCTTCAAGACCAAAAAAACGTTTTTTTAATAATAATAATAATAATAATAATAATAATAATAATAATAATAATAACCCCACAGCTTGTCACGTTACCAATTAACCACTCAGCGTAAACTAGTTTGTCCTGAAAATATCGTAAAACTTACAGCTTTATTTTACTGCCACTGGAGACTCCTTACAGAAAACTTCGCCGTATGAAATGATACATATTCCGTTACTTTATTTCAAACAGATGTACAGCTGTGATTTTAATATTAGCTCGGTTCATGACTTACTCTGATTAAAAAATATATACATTTGACACACACACAATTATCTGGAATTCATCGGCGGTTTTTCTTTTAAAAGACAAACAATAACAGATATAATGTCCTTAACTTAAAAAAAACAAAAAAACATGTGTAAATGAACCACATGTAAAATTACATATAAATGAATCATATATAAATGAATCATATATAAATCTTGCTGTGGGGGGGGGGGGGCTACTGGGGTTAAAAGTTTGATTCTGTATGGATTTATGAAAATGAATCATATGTAATTAAATCACATGGACATGAATCATAAGTAAATGAATCAGATGTACACTTTCCTGGGTGGGAGGGGCTGTTATCGGGGTAAAACATGCTGATTCTGTATTGATATATTTTGTTGTACTCTGAAAAGTGTCTGAGAATCAATCAAAATTGTTATGAAAAGAAGAAAAAAAAAAGAAACAATGTTTGAATGATGGTGTAATACCTTGTGAGCTTTGAGTCTGTACATCCGCATACGCGTTCACAAACTCGGTCGTAGCGTCAGGTGGGAAAATATCAGGCTGGATGAAGGTCAGGAGCGAGTAGACCTCCTGCAGGTTATTCTGGATGGGAGTTCCGGTTAGCAATAGTTTGAAGCCTAAAGAGAACTGAGAGCGGAACGGGAAACAGCGGACAAAATTGAATAGTACACACATTTTTTACAGCAATACAAGCTAAATGAAACGAGCGATTGGAGTCTACGCACACAAAGACTGGTGTCGTGGTGTGAAACGCACGACACCATTACGCAGACGAGGCGCTGTACCACAAACCAGTGCAAAAATACTTAGACCTGCAAATGTTTACGTATAAAAAGACAAATATATCTTCACCTAGGATAGATTTGGATTACATCTATACTTTACCGTTTGTGTGAAAGCTGAGAATATGCGTACGTCATGTTGTGCTTTTAGCTATAGATTTCATTTTAAAACATTTTTAAAATGTTGTGGTTTCAGCTTTGCGGCTTTTAAAGAAAAGAACATCGGATTGGTATCGGCTGATACGCAGAGTTTCGGCATCAGTATCGCTGAGAACAAACCGGACGCTTTAACTCGCGGATAAAACTGCGATTTCGCCTTATCAACCCGTCCAAAAGAAGCCGTTTAGAAAAGAGAGAATAAATCCTGACACGCGCTCGCTCATGGGCGTAACCACGCACTCTTTGGGGGGGTCGTGACCCCCCCCCCAATGTTGAGGGAATACCAATCTGTCCCCCCCAATATACAGGAGAAAATATTCTCTATATGCTCCGCATTAAATTTCCCTGCAAACGGATCTGTCTTTTCTTCATCTATTCTATTTATTTTATTGATCTATTTATTTATTTATATTCTTTTTTAATACATTCACGTTTGTTACGGAAAATATGCCCCCCCCCCACCTCCTCCAATTGTACACTTGGTTTGGCCCAGACTCAACACAAGGTCGGTGATGTATTTGATCAGTTTCCCAATGCTGTGGGAGCTTCTATCACTCAGAAACCACGTGGCTTCAAACAGTAACTGTCATCCTAAACCTATGTTCTACACATACAACAATTCAGTATAAAATTTTGGAAGTTTGGCTGCGCAGGTGGGCCCCCCCCACATGCGCAGCCAAACTTCCAAAATTTGATACTGAAATTTTGACATTGGGGGGGGTCCAAAAGCGCTTGGACCCCCCCCCAATGTCCAAACGCTTGGACCCCCCCAATGTCCATAACATGGTTACGCCCTTGCGCTCCCTTACACTCCCGCTCACCTCTGTGAGGATTCGGTGAAGCTTCGAGTTTTCGTTCTTAAGTCGCTGAGCCTCGTCCACAACCAAAATATCCCATTTCCACCTGCGACAAGTAAAGTTTATTGGGTTACACGACACGCTTTATATTTAATTTTATTTCATTTACTTATATTTGCAAATCATCAAAATCAGAAGCACCTTTTCAATACCGGCGCGTCATTGTGGCATATCTGGCGGGGGAAAAAAAGAAGAGGAGAATAAGGAAGCTATGAGAGTTCGATTATGTGGAGGAGAAAGAAAAGGACAAACATCCTGTCATCCAGTTCATATCCTGACCTGGTAGTGAGTCAGCAGAACGTGGAAAGTTTGGTCCTCCATGTTTCTCTGCAGCTCGGCTCTTTTCGCTTTATCACCTTTATAATGCAGCACGCGCAGACTGGGGCACAGACTGAAGCAGGATGGGAAAGACAGAGAGAGAAAAATCAGGAACTGTCTTAATAATAGTTATTTATGAAGATTTTAGAAATGAATTTAGAAAAAAAAAAAAAAAAAAAAAAAAGCAGGAATTAATACATTACCTCTTCAACTCCTTTTCCCAGTGCTCAATAACAGTCAGAGGACAGAGCACCAGAAAGGGACCTTTCATGCGGAGACTTCCTCTGGCGTACACCAGCAAGGAGATGGCCTGTGGAAGAGAACACGACTGATATACGCATGATATTTCGTTTAAGAGCAGTGACCTCAGGAACTTTTCCTTCATGCTGAAAGGGATGGTTTATAATGTTTAAGTAAGAAATAAAACACAATGAGGTGTGCGGTTATAGGAAAAGAACCAGTAGTGAGGTAGTGTGATGAACCATAGTTACTATTACCACCCTAAAGTTGATGATCTTCTGCTAACATTCCTACGAGTTACCGTAGCTTTCCCTAGCTAGTCTGAGGTAATGCAGGTCAGCATTTGCTAGGTAGTCTGAGGTCATTTACATTAGCTTTCCCTAGCTAGTCTGATATCATTTAAGTTAACATGCATTCGTTTGTCTATGGCAATTTTCTTTAAGCATTTGCTATATAGTTTGAGGTAATGTTGGTCAGATTTCCCAAACTACTCTGAGGTAATTTAACTAGCATTTGCTGTGTGGCCTGAGGTCATTTACATTAGCTTTCACTAGCTAGACTGAGGTAATTTACTTTTGCTTTACCTAGCTAGTCTGAGGTAATGTAGGTTTGTATTTGCTAGCTAGCATGAGTTAAATTACCTTGGCTTTCTCTAGCTAGTCTGAGTTATTTTACCTTGGCTTCCCCTATCTAGTCTGAGTTAATTTACCTTGGCTTTCCCTATCTAGTCTGAGGTCATGTAAATTTGTATTTGCTAGCTAGCATGAGGTAATTTACCTTGGCTTTCCCTAGCTAGCATGAGGTAATTTACCTTGGCTTTTTCTGGCTAGTCTGAGGTAATGCAAGTTTGCATTTGCTAGCTATCATGAGGTAATTTACCTTGGATTTCTCTGGCTAGTCTGAGGTAATGTAAATTTGTATTTGCTATCTAGCCTGAGGTAATTTAACTTGGATTTCTCTGGCTAGTCTGAGGTAATGTATGTTTGCATTTGCTAGCTAGTATGAGGTAATTTACCTGGGCTTTCCCTAGCTAGCATGAGGTAATTTACCTTGGCTTTCTCTGGCTAGTCTGAGGTAATGTATGTTTGCATTTGCTAGCTAGTATGAGGTAATTTACCTTGGCTTTCCCTAGCTAGCATGAGGTAATTTACCTTGGCTTTGCTAGCTAGTATGAGGTAATTTACCTTGGATTTCTCTGGCTAGTCTGAGGTAATGTATGTTTGCATTTGCTAGCTATCATGAGGTAATTCACCTTGGATTTCTCTGGCTAGTCTGAGGTAATGTAAATTTGTATTTGCTATCTAGCCTGAGGTAATTTACCTTGGATTTCTCTGGCTAGTCTGAGGTAATGTATGTTTGCATTTGCTAGCTAGTATGAGGTAATTTAGCTTGGCTTTCCCTAGCTATCATGAGGTAATTCACCTTGGCTTTCTCTGGCTAGTCTGAGGTAATGCAAGTTTGCATTTGCTAGCTAGTATGAGGTAATTTACCTTGGCTTTCTCTAGCTAGCATGAGGTAATTTACCTTGGATTTCTCTGGCTAGTCTGAGGTAATGTATGTTTGCATTTGCTAGCTAGTATGAGGTAATTCACCTTGGATTTCTCTGGCTAGTCTGAGGTAATGTAAATTTGTATTTGCTATCTAGCCTGAGGTAACTTAACTTGGCTTTCTCTGGCTAGTTTGAGGTAATGTATGTTTGCATTTGCTAGCTAGTATGAGGTAATTCACCTTGGATTTCTCTGGCTAGTCTGAGGTAATGTAAATTTGTATTTGCTATCTAGCCTGAGGTAACTTAACTTGGATTTCTCTGGCTTGTCTGAGGTAATGTATGTTTGCATTTGCTAGCTATCATGAGGTAATTTACCTTGGCTTTTCCTAACTAGTGTAAGATCTTTTAATTATCTTTCACTACCGAGTCTAAGGCAATGAAGGTTAGCACTCACTACTTAGTTAAAAATAATTTGCATTAGTATTCATTAAGTAGTCTAAGGTAATTTACTGTAGCCTTCACTAGCTACTTTGTGGTTATTCTTGTTAATATTTGATAGCTCTAACTTGCTAATGTAGGTTAGCTTTCGTTTACAAACTGATCATTGAATATAGATTACACAGCATGCATTCAGAAGAAGAAATTAGGGTAAGGTGGTTAAGTAAATGTTAAGAAACTACAACAGCGCTACATGAGAGCATTATGTGGAGTGATGCAATTACTAAAATACAACTTTGCTACATACGAGCAGTATGTAGAGGTCATGTAATTATTAAATGTTAATAAAATAAAACCATGCCACATGGGACCAGTCTGTAGATGTAATGTAATCCCCAGAGACCAGCGTGGTGCGGTCAGTGTTTTTGGGTCTAAATGTCTACAGGCTCTCAATTACAGGAAATAACACAACCCTGTGGATGTTGAAAAGAAGCTACTGTTACAAACACATCCAAATTACTGACCTGACATGTTTTACCCAAACCCATCTCATCCCCCAGGATGCAGCCGTCCAGCGTCTTCAAACACTGTGTGAGCCACCGCACGCCAACCAGCTGGTACGGCTTCAGCACAATTCCTGCTCAATACAATACACGCAGTAATAAGAAGAAGAAGAAGAAATTAAACACTTATGAGGGGTTTTACTAAATCAACCTCTTATACCACAGCAATCTACCAACAATTTTTCATTTCACATTGTATATTTTATCCATTTATAGCTACATTTAACTAATCCATGAAACTACTTCCTGTTCTCACTTATGGTATAGCAGCTATAAACTCTAACCTGATGCTCTTTTATTTCTCTCGCTTGTAGTTTATAAGACATACATAAACTGATCAAAAATGTCTTGATATTTAAGAGAATTTTTTTTTAATGGTGATGTTTAACATCTATGGAAGGAGTCTCCAGTGTCAAGGGTAAAGCTGTAAGTAAGTTTCCTGACATCTTCAGGACAGGGGAGATTACGCTTCTCAGTTTCTCTGCAACATGACGAGCTGTAATTTTTTTTCCTCTTATGATCTTCAAATGAAAGAAATATATATACCGTATTTTCTGCACTATAGGCGCACCTAAAAGCCTTAACTTTTCTCAAAAATCGGCCGTGCGCCTAATAATCGCCTTACGTGTTGACTGAGTTCCAAAATCTGTAAAAATGTTGTGCGACTTTGGTCGGCGTAACAACCGTATGCGCCTTATGTATTGGTCAAGTACAGAAATAGACCCCATAATTGAGACTGCGCATTATAAGGGCGGCTGTGGCTCAGTCGGTAGAGCGGGTTGTCCACTAATCCACTAATCGTAGGGTTGGTGGTTCGAATCCCGGCCCGGGTGATCCCATGCCGAAGTGTCCTTGGGCAAGACACTGAACCCTAAGTTGCCCCCGATGGCAAGCTAGCACCTTGCATGCAGCTCTGCTACCATTGGTGTGTGAGTGTGTCTCATTTGTAAGTCGCTTTGGATAAAAGCGTCTGCTAAATGAATAAATGTAAATGTAATAATCCGGTGCGCATTATAGTGCAGAAAATACAGTGATCATTAGCTCACTGACACTTCAGTACATGCAGCGATTGGAAAATAATCAAAACGCAGAGGTGGTAAAAAGTAACTCCGCTTCATCACGCCACCCCGTCGTCGATTAATTTCCTATACCCGCATGAGGCAGAGTGTTTAACGATATAGTTGTGTCAGACTACTTGCCAAGATATGATCATTGGCCTTGAAGACAAACTGCTGTGTATAAGAAGAGTAAAACACTATAGGATGGGCTGTTATTGGAAAATAATCAAATTCTTCTGTAGTAACGCCCCACACGTCTCCCTTAAAGTTCTCTAATGGGCGGCTGTGTCTCAGTCGGTAGAGCGGATTGTCCACTAATCGTAGGGTCGGTGGTTCGAATCCCGGCCCGGGTGATCCCATGTCGAAGTGTCCTTGGGCAAGACACTGAACCCTAAGTTTATTACTTTTAAATGTAAATGTAAAAATGATATTTCTGTAAAGCTGCTTTGAGACAATGTCCATTGTAAAAAGCGCTATACAAATTGATTCATTAGTTAGAGGGAGGGTTTGAAATTTTAATGGCTTATGTATGATGGACTGGCACCAAGGCGTGTACCCCGCCTCGTGCCCGATGCTCCCTGGGATAGACTCCAGGTTCCCCGTGACCCTGAAAAGGAGTACGCGGTTGAAGATGGATGATGGATGCATGTATTTATTTATTTACTACTTGCCATGTGTGTGTGTGGAGTTTGCATGTTTTCCCCGTGTGTCGGGGGTTTCCTCCGGGTACTCCGGTTTCCTCCCCCAGTCCAAAGACATGCATGTTAGGGTGATTGGCGTGTCTAAAGTGTCCGTAGTGTATGAATGTGTGTGAATGTGATTGTGCCCTGTGATGGACTGGCACCCTGTTCAGGGTGTACCCCGCCTTGTGCCCGATGCCTCCTGGGATAGGCTCCAGGTTCCCCGTGACCCTGAAAAGGAGTAAGCGGTTGAAGATGGATGGATGGATTGTTCACGAAGCTCCGCCCCCAGGATCTACGATGACGCACCCAAAGATCCCGGAAGTCAATTTTCCAAACAGGTTTTCTCAGCGACTTATTTTTTATCACGTCCTACATATTTTTTTTCTGTTTATTTGTACAAGAAATTAAGAAAAAAAATCGCCTATTGCACCTTTAATATATATATTAACTTTAAGTGCATTCGCTACCAAATACTGGTGCAGTTCCGAATGACTCCTTATTTATACAACATTAAGTGCATATTATGTTCATGAGGGGTTTGGACTTCAGTCTATAATTGAATCCTAAGCAATATACGTTATATTTAATTCAATGTTAATACGTCTCTGGAATTACTGTTGCTATGCAACTCGTTAAACAAAATATCGCTGTTGTTGTTGCTTTGCTTGTATAACTCACACACCTGTTAGTCCGCATTTCTGCAGCTCACTCACAGACAGTTCCGACTTTTCTTTCTCCGGTATATCGCTCTGAACCGCCTGGAGAAACCTCGACATTACTTTTGATTACCTCTAAACTTTCACAAGTGTTTGCGCTTCCTTATTGCGCGCCATGAGACTTTACTTCCGTGTGCGGGCGTGGCTAAGCAGAAACTGACCAATCACCACGCTCGCTCGGGCTGTGCTTTTTATGTCGAACAAGAACAACCGCTTGGGTAGGAATAATACCAACACCAGCAAAGATGAGCGAATAAATAAAGAAAATAAATGACTAGTAAATTAGCGGTGCAATTGGAGCATGTTGAGAAAAGAAGACAAGACTAAACTAAAGAGGGTTTTTTTTTTTGAAAAGAAAGAGGTGTGCGTTATGCTGTAAGAGAGTCGCGGAGAGATGACGTCATGTTGTTCCGGAACCCGGAAGTTAACGTCACACTCGTTCTCTTGACAGAAACCCTATAGGATTTTCCCGTAGGCTTTTTGATTATCGCAAAAAAGAACAAAAAAGTCTTACAATACTAACACGCTTTGTCCATCAAGATAATTGTCACAAATAAACACAACTTTAATAAAGTTTGAAGCTTAAATACAATACGGATTTATTCTGTGGATCATCCACGGGTTTTTTTTGGGAGGGGGGGTGTGCACATCATACTGGGGTCAGAGCTGACGCTTTAAATGACTTCTTTCTAAGATATGATGTATTGAATGACTCTTCTCTAGGGAAGGTGGAGGTCTTAGATTCCTTTAATGCCATTCCAGGTTATAAGAAAATGTCAACTTTGCAGGTTCAGTCAATCTTTAGCAAAGTTGGCAATAAGAAATCTACAGGTCCAGATGGGTTGCCTGCAGTTTTGCTTAAAATGTCCATCCATCCATCCATCCATCTTCAACCGCTTACTCCTTTTCAGGGTCACCTGAAGCCCATCAGGTGCATCGGGCAAGATGAGGGGTACACGCCTTGGTGCCAGTCCATGACAGGGCACAATCACATACACAACGGACACTTTAGACATGCCAATCAGCCTACCATGCATGTGTTTGGACTGGGGGAGGAAACCGGAGTACCCGGAGGAAACCCCCGACACACGGGGAGAACATGCAAACTCCGCACACACATGGCCCTGGCGGGACTCGAACCCCGGACCCTGGAGGTGTGAGGCGGACGTGCTAACCACTAAGCCACCGTGCACCCTCACCGTGCACCCTCACCGTGCACCCTCGATAAATATTAACTTAACCTGAACCATCCATCCATCTTCAACCACTTACTCCTTTTCAGGGTCACGGGGAACCTGGAGCCTATCCCAGGGAGCATCGGGCACAAGGCGGGGTACACCCTGGACAGGGTGCCAGTCCTAACCTGAACCAGTTTTATTTATTGATTTTATTTTTCCTGTTCGACATGATGACGTTTAATGTCCCCGACAACATCTGTAGTGCCTTTTAGCCCCTTATTAGGAAGCGTCTTTTTCAATACACACAAAAACTTTTTTTTTTAAAAATCCCAAAAGTAGCGTTTTACTTGTGTATTTCATGTCGTATAATAAAACGTGAAAATCTTTTTGAGCTTGTGTTCACCACAGACCTTATTTCAGGCTTTTAACCAAAATCCCATTTTAAAAAAACCCCCATTGACTTCGGAATGATATACCTGGTTGTGTATTATTTATATTTAAAAAATAAATAAAATAACATCACCAAAATGAGATGTTCCATAAAGATATTTTATTTACACATTTTAATTTAAGTTGAGCATGCATTAAAAAATATACTGTATACCGTATTTTCCGCACTATAAGGCGCACCTAAAAGCCTCAAATTTTCTCAAAAATCGGCCGTGCGCCTAATAATCCGGTGCGCCTTATGTGTGGACTGAGTTCCAAAATCTGTAAAAATGTTGTGCGACTTTGGTTGGCGTAAAAACCGTATGCGCCTTATAACACGGCGCGTCTTATGTGTTGGTCAAGTACAGAAATAGACCCCGTAATTGCGCCTTATAGTGCGTAAAATACGGTATTACTGTTGCACAACTATAAGCCCCACCCACTCTGTTAGCCTAAAATGGTACAATTAAAGTGTAACATAGCATAAACATGACAAAAACATTAATTTATTTATTTACACTATTGCACAACAGGATGTTACCAAGCAAACATTCACAACATTATTTGCATCAGTTAATGCACTTTAGACTTTTTTTTTTTAAATCTCACAACGACAATGAGAAAAACAAAACAGGCCCAGAACTTCAGTCCAGAAAACAAGGCTCTGTTCGTGGGATTTATGGATCTACTAGATCTACCAGATACTAAAAACCGAACGAGAATGATCCCAGAAACCAAGACAATCCTTTTTATCTGAACTTTGAATTGTTTTACCTTCAAAAAAGGCTAAAATAAAAGTAGTAGAATGTCAGTCAGGCGTTCACCATATTGGAACACATGATCATTGAAAGTGTTGGGGTGTGTGTGTGTGTGTGTGTGTGTGTGTGTTTAGTCATCATGAAACTCTAAAACACAGGTCCTGGATCAAACTTGTAAAGAAGGACCCTCAGGAAATGTCAATCGCACTGACATTTTATGCACATTTTGCACATCATGGAAAAGAACTTCAAAATGGCATCTCTATTAAAGACAGAGAGAAAAGGGAAGGGAAAAAAGAGATCAGTTTAACTGTTAAATACATAATATATATATATATATATATATATATATATATATATATATATATATATTTTTTTTTTTTTCAATTTTAGCTCCATTATTTAACCTGTAAGAAAAAGGTTTTCGTGCTCTGATGTATTGAACGACACTGGAATTCAGTGTTGGTGTTATTAAATATTCCTGAATGTTAAATTCAAATACAATTTAAATTTGGTAAACATTTTAATAAATAAAAATCGATAAATATTCCATCCATCTTCAACCGCTTACTCCTTATCAGGGTCGCAGGGGAACCTGGAGTCTATCCCAGGGAGCATCGGGCACAAGGCGGGGTACACCCTGGACAGAGTGCCAGTCCATCACAGGGCACAATCACATACACACTCACACACACATTCACACACTATGGACACTTTAGACACGCCCATCAGCCTACCATGCATGTGTTTGGACTGGGGGAGGAAACCGGAGTACCCGGAGGAAACCCCCGACACATGGGGAGAACATGCAAACTCCGCCCACACATGACCCTGGCGGGACTTGAACCCCAGACCCTGGAGGTGTGAGGCAGACGTGCTAACCACTAAGCCACCGTGCACCCTCACCGTGCACCCTCACCGTGCACCCTCACCGTGCACCCTCACCGTGCACCCTCGATAAATATTATACATATTAATTAAAATGCAAGAAATACAGGTTCCATTTAGTTTAACTTCATGGCTAACGGTATATAATTATAACTATACTTTTATTCAAGTTATTATACAAGTATGTATACAAGTTCAAATCTAAATCCCAATATCATTCCCTAATTATGTTTGTTTTTGTTTTTTTACCAAACCCAAGTGAACACACCTTGCAAAAGGGATGTACGAGAGTCCGTACCTGTAAACAAAAATACGCAGATTGTTGTAAAGCGGCTCATCCTGTCATAATGCCGTGATAAACATTATGAGCCGGTAATCTGTTCACATGCTTACCAAGCAAACGCAATGGCTTGCAAAATAACAAACAGCAACGTCAGGGCGAAAATCTTCCACTGTGGAAAAGACGAACCGTCTTTTAAAAGAGGGTAAAAAATTTCAGACACAAATCAGAGCGCGTCTTCTTCCTGACCGACTAAAAATCATTTCAGATACGTGCACCAAAATTAGTAGTCCAAGCATAAGGTATTTTATAGATATAAATAAAGAATGAACTCACCCAAAATGCAGCACAGAGCGTCAGCACCAGGCACACCTACGGACAAAATACAAATCAACTCCACATCTATAATGATTTCGAACATCTTACATAGACATTATTGACTTTAATAAACTTATCTGGACATATCTGGACAATATGCATATGCCCCGCCCCCACGTGGTATTATACATCCATCCATCCATCCATCCATCCATCTTCAACCACTTACTCCTTTTCAGGGTCACGGGGGACCTGGAGCCTATCCCAGGAGGCATCGGGCACAAGGCGGGGTACACCCTGGACAGAGTGCCAGTCCATCGCAGGGCACAATCACATACACTCTCACATTCATACACTACAGACACTTTAGACACGCCAATCAGCCTAACATGCATGTGTTTGGACTGGGGGAGGAAACCGGAGTACCCGGAGGAAACCCCGACACACGGGGAGAACATGCAAACTCCACACACACACAGGGCCCTGGCGGGACTCAAACCGTGGACCCTGGAGGTGTGAGGCGGACGTGCTAACCACTAAGCCACCGTGCGCCCCTGGTATTATACAGTACAATGAAAATTACAAGCATATTCGATACAATACATAAGCTTAGCAATGGTGGGAATTCTGGCTCTCTTCAGTGAGTCTGATCATTCGGCTCAACTTGTTGATAATAATATCGTAGCAGATTTTTTCCAAAACCAGACAACGTTCTCACTCCCTTCTAACTAATGCAATGTCATTTCATTCCATTCGTACGGGATTTCGCAGCGATTTTTGAGATTGTTGCGTTCCAAATCGCTCGATTTCGCCATGACTTCAATATTTCCGAGTTTTTGCAACGTGCTGAGGTTTTTGTGCGGAAAACTACCTGAATTGTCCTCTTACAGTGGTGTGAAAAAGTGTTTGCCCCCTTCCTCATTTCCTGTTCCTTTGCGTGTTTGTCACACTTAAGTGTTTCGGAACATCAAACCAATTTAAACAATAGTCAAGGACAACAC
>JAFFST010044269.1:19028-34362 GCA_022414735.1 Noturus placidus | reverse complement strand
GTTGCCCAAGACAAATTTCCCTCACGGGACAATAAAGTTTAACTAACTAACTAACTAACTAACTAACTAACTATTTTGCGTATTAGCGTGTTTACTATAATGCTAGTTCACATTTTTTGTGTTTATATTCAATGTTTTATTCAAACATTCACAAAGTATGTGTAGTATTTTGTATTGGTCATACATATGAGCGTGTGTGCACACACACACACACACACACACATGATAGACTCACAGGACTGAGGGAAGCACTCACAGACTAAATCATAAGGAAAGAAGTGGTACAGGGTGGAGCTTATCATCACTGAGGATTCATACACACACACACACACACACACACATCCATAAAATGTCATACACTCTTCTTCACATAAACTGTCATTGGGAAATCTAATCTACTTTATGATGATGCAGTCTACTTCACCTCATCTGCCTCATTGCTTCACACACACACACACACACACACACACACACACACACACACACACACACACAGACACAAACAAGCATACACACAAACACACACATACACACACAAACACACACACGCACAAACACACATACACACAAACAAGCATACACACACATACACACACACACATACACACACACACATACACACACAAACACAAACACACATACACACACAAATAAGCATACACACGCATATACACACACACATACATACACACAAACAAGCATACACACACATACACATACACACACACACACACACACACACACACACACATACACACAGGACAGCTCCTCTAACAGCGACATCTCCTTTCCTTTACATCACATATTTATTCAACATTTACTAAATGAATAAAGACTGTGTATGAATTGCAGGAATCGGGGCCAGATGCAGATTTCATGCAGATGTTCATCAACTTTCTCTCATTCCTCGGCCAAGTGAGTTACTGAAAAAATGCTCAAAAGTAAGTATGCCTGTTTGTGTATTTTTAGGACAAGCAACAAAATGACATCATCAAAAAGTGCCAACCCGTCACAGCCTGGAACATACATGCGCTGCGACATTAATATTATTATTATTGTTATTATTGTTATTATTATTATTATTATTATTATTATTATTATTATTATTATTATTATTATTATTATTCCACAGATTATCACAGGTTTTATTTTTAAATAAATCAGTTCTGAAGTAAATCCTCTAAGCTCATCTTTATGTAAATCGTTAGCTCTACAGAATTAATAATTCCTTTTATTTCATTCCATTTGATTTACTTCCATTTCCTCCACCTCATTGTGTTCTGCCGCCGCGTCATGCCTCGTCCTCGTCTCCTTCGCTCTCTCTGATTGGCCGTGATGAGCGAGCGTGTGAAGGAGATCAAAGCTAAAACATGACTGACGTTTTCTGTGGGATTTTATCAGCGAGAAGGTGATAATGATCACACTCTTCCTCAGTCAGCCGTGTGTGAACCAGAACAATATGTAGGCTGTGAATCACCAGCGCGCCATGTCATAGAAACGTGTTGATTCTGTTAAAGTGTAAGAGTGCTGCAGTCAGCTGGTACACCGAGACAGCACCAACACTGGGAGGAGAATTTTATTTTCCTTTACCTTCCTTTCTCTCATTTCTTTTTGCTTTCATTTGAAACATTTTACTATCCTCATTCGGAGTCATTTTTAATATATAAATATTAAATATACACATTTATATATAGGTTTTTTCCACTTATTTTATTTTCACTAATGAAAAAGTAGGATATTTATAATTTTATGTTTTTATTTTTAATATTTAATATTGAAATATTTTTTATATTTAATATGTAATATTAAAAAAAAAAAAAAAAAAATATATATATATATATATATATATATATATATATATATATATATATATATATCATCTTCAGACCAAACTGGACAAAGATTGTAAGATTGTAAGAGTGTATATAATCAAGGCCAATTTTTCCCTCTTCAGCTCGACCACGATCAAAGAGGCAAAAAGGAAAAACAGAAATGTCCCATAATGACAGTAATGTACATCGGTTTTGTCTTTTTTTTCTCTACAAAAACCCACAGCATTTCATTTGGAAAAACTAAAAAGATTTACTTTAGACATTGAGGCTGAAGTTAAACATACTAAATTTAAGATTACACTTAATGAGGATTAATGTTTGAGGTTGAGGTATAAGACGAATATTAAGGCTACTGAGAATGAGGTTAAGGTTAATGAGGTTGAAGTTAGGGGTTAATAATGAAGAAGTGAGGGTTAATGAGGTTAGGTTAATTAATGAGGTTGGGGTTAATGATGTTAGGAGTTAATGAGGTTGAGGTTAGGGTTAATGCAGGAGAGGTTAGGGGTTAATGAAGTTGAGGTTAGGGTTGATGTAATAGAGGTTAGAGTTAATAGGATTGAGGTTGGGGTTAATGTGGTAGAGTTTAAGGTTGATTCAGTAGAGGGTAGAGTTAATGAGGTAAAGGTTAGGTTGAGGTTAGGATTATTGAGGTAAAGGTTGCGTGTGTGTGTGTGTGTGTGTGTGTGTGTGTGTGTGTGTGTCGCTGGTAAATATTTAATGTATCTGGCACTTCTGCTACTCTCATGATGTGTTGTGATGGGAAACAACACGCACACCGAAGTCAAGGGATTCACATTTATTAACGAAAGTGTTGTGCTTTGCTTTTTTGGTTTTTTCCTACTGTCTCTCAATAATCGGGAGAGTGCAGTGTGTGTGTGTGTGTGTGTGTGTGTGTGTGTGTGTGTGTGTTCGTGTTACTGAATTCACGAGGACATCATTTTAACACAGCTACACGATGTTGACATTTTGCAAGTAAATGCAAATCTCCTTCTCTTTTTATCTTCCTCTCTCCGTCTCCGTACTCTTCTCTCCTTTTCCGGCCTCGTCTTCCTCGCAGGATAATAATGCGGCAGATCGCAGCACTAAGAGCGAGATGAAAGAGCCGAGATCAAACAGGAATAACAGTGAAACGAGAAAGGAAGGACGGGAGAAAAAAGAAACCGTAATCTTCCTTCGTTCTCACATGACTTCTCCGGTGCAGAGCTAACGAGGCGAAGCCGAGAGGCCGTGTCCTGGTTAAATCCGTTACGATAATCATGGTCAAGTCCGAACTTGTTATGTTACATGCTAGGGTAATATTTCCAATCCAAACTTTTCCAATCCAAACAGGGCTGATGAGATTCCTCTCTTTCCCTTCGCCATAAGAGGAAATGACAGAAAGAGATCATGAAAGACAGAACAGAAGAGAGAAAGATGGAGAGAGAGACCGAGAGATCAGAGTATGTGAAGTGTAATTAACAGCTCAGGAGCTTTCGAGTGGCCAGATGGTTTTCATGGACACCCACACACACACAAACCCACACACACACACGGCTGCTACAATTCCCTTTGATAATCACTTTTTAACTGAGTGTCTACATATTAACCTACAGCGAGTTAATAACATCTCATCAAAACACACTGAAGGTCACGTACACACACTCGTTGTAATCTTTAATTAACACTTAAGACAGGATTTGTTGTGTTTCATTCGTTAAGAACCTGTTCACTACTCGGCACCGCAAGCCAGCTCCAGATTATACACTATCACTAATGGGAAAGAAATATTCAAATCTTAATCTAATAAATAAAAACAATATAAACCCAGCATGAGTATCCGGTAGCACTACGACGAGACTATCCGTATCGGTATCTGTACCCGGATTTAAACATGAAGTGGGTGTGACCTAAAGCAGAGGATTTTTGTTTTTTTAAATGAAAATAAAAATCCTTTTTCTATTCATATCTGTATTTATATTTTTAGAACAATTATCTGTTCATTGTGAATAACGAGTTCTGTTACGTACCACGTGTATAGTAGAATTTATTATAATCTGAAGGGAATACTCATGGATCTACACATTACCCCGCCTCCACACAAACAACTAATACAATCCAAATAGGGCTTACAATGGCAAAAGGGAATCCAAGGGGACAATAGTGAGGGGACGAGGACAAGGGTACATCACACAGCGCTGTACATGAGCTCTCTGGGCTTTCAAACCCCCAAAATATTCCAGTGAATTAATTTTGCAGGAAGAAAGGATTTCATCGAATAAGAAGGCTGATCTTATGCGAATACACCCAGCCCAAGATTTGGGAATTCAATCACCAGACTTCATTCCATGCATTAATACAGCCAAAAAGCTGTAGAGAGATGAAACACACACACATACACATACACACAGACACCAAAGTCATCATATTCACAGACACATAAGCTTACTCTCTAGACACATTGAGGGAGAATGATACAAGAACAGAGATAGAGAGAGAGAGAGAGAGAGAGAGAGAGAGAGAGAAAGAGATGGGCAGAGGGCTTATTTCATTAGCTGAGCTTGTCTTATGCTAATGTGGGCCATAATTGGCTGCTAAGTGAGTGTGAGCTTCTTTCAGTTTGACCACACACACACACACACACACACACACTCTCTCTCTCTCTCCCTCTCTCTTTCTCTCTCTCTCTCTCTAATTGTTCCCTCCTGTTTTTCTGGCCGGTCCACACTGCCAAAGTTAATGAAAATCCCTCTCTTTCACTTCTCCGCCTAGGATCAACAAGAGAAAGCGGGGGAGAGAGAGATAGAGAAGTGACTCAGAGAGAAAGATAGTAAGGGTAAAATGTGGTTTAAAAAAATGACTCAAATCCTCCTACTTCTTAAATCTCGATACAACACACACACGCACATACACACACTCACTCACACACACACATTCACTCGTACACACACTCACTCACACACACACACTCACTCGCACACACACTCACTCACAGACACACACTCACTCGCAAACACACTCTCTCACACACACACACACACTCACACACACACACATATGCTCAGAAAGACTGCTTGAAGGTTTAGACCATACTGCCTTATTAGTGGATTGTCAGTTGTTGTTTTGTTTACGAATTCTTATTTGTTGACGTGTTAGTTGGTGACGTGTGGATTGGTAACGTGTCAATTGATGATGAGTCTATTTGTGACGTGTCAATTGGTGTCCTGTTTGTTGGTCCTTGTTTATTGGTCCTTTGCCTTGTTGTCTTACAGGTGCAGTAGTTATTGATTCCCTGTGTGGTGCCTTATTTGTTATTGCATTGTTGGTTGGTGCCCTTGGGGGTAACAGGTTACGCGACTTACCTGGATAAGTTTACTCGGAATTAACGGATAACCTCAACATTCGGTTCCAAAACGGAGGTAACTTTTTTTGCTACTTGTTGGTTCTTTCTTTATACCTTACTACCCTGTTGGTTCTTTGTAGATCAGTCTTTTGTTGGTTGATGCCTTTTGTGGTTCCTTATTGTTTAGTTCCTCGTTCATCGGTATCTTTATAGTTCTTGATTTGTACGGTGTCTTGTTGGTACATTATTGTTTAGTTCCTCACCGGTTGGTATCTTTTTGCTCCATGACTTGCTGTACCTTGTTGTTCAGTGCCTCCTTGGCTAGTCCTTTCATTTGATTGTTGATTGGTGCTTGTTTGCTTGGGTGCTTGTTGGTGCATTGATGATTAGTGCTCTGAAGGTCAGGCTTTTCATTGGTTCCTGCCTTACTGGATGCATCAGGGCCACTTACTGTATTATGTGTAAGCAGTTCAGCATAACAGTGTACCCAGTCCTTTTGAGCAGACAGGGGGAGTATGAAAAGGAAACTCTTAGTGCAGAAACAAGTGGAACAAACAACAGGGGAAAAGGGCACTCATCATTCTGCTTGGACTGAGGAAATTAAGGGTCACTGGAGAGAGAGATTTATATAAAAGACCACTGAAGTGAATTGGATTTGTACCTCCTCCATTTTGGCAAAGTCACATGACAGTGTTATCCAGTGCTTATCTCTTTCCTGGTCTGGAACTGAGATTTTACAATAAACATAGATGTTTTATTCTGAAACGTAGAATAAATCGACCACCTTTTTATGAACGATCACTCTATATGCTCTGGTTAAGTTGGAGAGGTATATGTATTAGGATTTATGTATAGATCTGACAAGCAAATTATATTACCTCATGAATGTAGCCGTTAGCAGTGCTTCCTCTGTGATAGTACTGCTCTTTAAACAGCCTCACACACACACACACTCATACACACAGAAATGATCGATGTTACCGGTTGTAACCTGTAGTGTAATAGAGCCATTTTTCATAAAAAAAAAGATCTGTGATTTGTTGGGATCATGTATCACCAAAAATGGAGATGTTTTCCATAGAGAATAATGCATCCACCCACACAAACACACATCAGACAGCTTAAAAGAGGGGGGAAAATAAAAGGCAGGTGCTTCAAGTGTGTGTGTGCATGTATGATCTAGCACATAAGTGAACATTCTCGAAGGACAGAAGCTACAGTTTCTCTCTATTGATTTCTGGTCCAGAGAGCTTTCTATCGTAAGTCTGCTACAACGACAATGAATCAGCTACTGTGTGTGTGGGTGTGTGTGTGTGTGTGTGTGTGTGTATACTGATGTGTAAGAGCGCAAATAAGACAGCGTGACAAACTGGCAGGTCCTAAGTCATGACGTAACTGTGCATTTAGAAAATGAAATAATATTTCTTTTCCTTTCCTTTGGACAGCCAATAGGATACCGCCTGAATTCGAGGGAGCCAATGAGGTGGCAAGGAGAGCAGGGCTCATTAGCATAATCAGAGATTTTTTGTTTCGTTTAATTGTTGATATTGGACAGCAGATGCTGACAAATGGAGAACCGTGATTGGCTCGATGTCAGGTGGGGGAATTTGACTACCCAGAATGCATCTTGCAGAGTGAGAGAGTGAGAGCGAGAGGTCATTCAGGACAATGGTTTTTATCTCTACACATTTTACCGATCCAGTCATGATGCATTCACAGAACATTAATGAGCATTCCTAATCACATATTCATCATGCGCTTCATATCTAGAACTATTTTCTGCTCCATTTTGTCTAACACTTTTTACACGGATGGTAAAATCATCTTAATAAAGCCGAGATGGAGCGGAAACATATATCGGGTAAGAAGAACGCTATGCTACAACAGCGTTGTGTTGTTTAGCATCGCTGTGTTTAGGGGAAAGTTCCTTGTGATTTTCACTAAACTCACTGAGTCTGTATCTTGGGAGGTGCTAAATGTAATCTATTGTCAAACAGAGACTTTTGTTTCCTAGTTCCTAATCGTGTGACTTTTAACAAGTTCCTGAACTCCTGAATTCCTTGGTTACTAATTTCCCAAGTTCCGTAGTTCCATTAATCCCCAGTTTTCTGATCTACTCAGGTTCCTAGTTCTGGAATTCCAAGGTTCCTGAATCTCATTGTTTTGAGTTCCTTAGTTTCTTAGTCTTTGTGTTCCAGTGTTCTTTAGTTCCTGGTGTTTGTCGTTCCTCGATTCACGAGGTACTTGTTCCTTGGGTGATTTATTCCCAAGTTCTTCAGCTTCTTTCATTTGTTCACTGGATTACTGAATTAAAATTCAGTTTTATTTGAATAAGCGCTTTACAGACATATATACATTTCCAGTCTAAATTTTACATAGTAAATTAAGTTCCTTATAATTTAAGTTATTTAGTCAGAAAGGAACTTTTTAGTTCATTAAATCTTCGGTTCACATGTTTCTCAGTCATTCCTCAAATGTTTCTACATTGACTTTTATTTCAGAGTTCCTTTCTTACTAACATTTTAGGTCCCTACACTGCAGGTTATTTAACTGGTAAAAGCCCCAGGGTCCTAAGTTCCCTTTGTTCCATTTTTCCTTAGTTTTAACCAAGTTCCTGTGGTTTCAAAGATTCTCAATTCCTTAGCATGCCTTAGTCCCTAACCACGTTCCTGAGTCCCATAGTTGAGCATTTCCAGACTTAATCTTGTAGTTACTGCGGGGTTTTATTTGATTAGTTCCTAGGTTCCAGGGTTCATTAGTTCCTAAATCGTTAAGTTTGGAGTTCCTTATTTTCTAAAATCATTAGACAGCAACAGAGACAGAGAGAGAAAGTCAGAGAGAGAGAGATGGGGGGGTGTGACAGGCATAGAGAGAGACAAACAGAAACAGAGAAAAGAGGGGACAGAAACGTCAAGATAAAGCAGAAGAAGTAACATAAAAAGACAAAATAGTCCAATAAAGAAAGAAAAGTGTGACAGCAAGAGAGTGAGAGAGAGAGAGTGCGAGAGAGAGCGAGAGAGAGAGAGAGAGAGAGAGAGAAGCACTATGAGTAGATCCACTTTGGGGTACTGATGGAGGAAGGACGTTTACTCGATTCAATTTTCCTCCATCTCATTCTGAGAGAGAGGCCTGTATTATTATTTCTCTCCGTGAGGACAGGGCTGTTACGTTAGCAGAGACGCAGACACACCTCACACTCTACCTCATAATCACACGTTCCTAACGCTGCACTTTCCCCGCGCCGAGATAAGAAAAAAACGCTGGCTGCAATATTGGAAAATTGAAAAATATATACACACGGCTCCACCTCCGCGTGGCCCTGAGGGACCAAACACCGCACGCAGAGAGAAATGTACTGCGGCTTCACTTTTCACTGGAAATACTTCAGGAAATTTTGATGGAAGTGTTTCGGGTTCTGCTCATAACGCGCCGCAAACACTCCCTCTCTCCATCTTAACCGACGTCTTAAGGGCCGTTCCATTATTTTCTCAGGTGAAATCCGCCAGGCGAGGCTATGAGGCGCTATTACTGTAGACATCAGGAACAGAAATTACCCAGAAGACTTTGAAGACAAGCTGTTACAAATCTGTGTATGAATCTTAACAAGACCAATAATGTTTTACAAACAAAGCATTTCATTTGAGGTTTTATCGGTCCAACTCGTCTGTGTGCGCTTACTAGCCAGATGCTAATTAGCAAGCTAGTACGCAGGCCAGTATAAATCTGTTCCAAAAAAAAAACAATTTATAAAGTGTGCGATTCTTCTAATGTTTTTTAATGTCATCCTCTTGATGAAGGAACACCGTCTGGTGTTTCGTCTGGTCTTTAGTCCGAGTTCATTACCTCCTGACTTCCTCCGTTTCCTCCATTTTCTGGATTTCCTGGGTTCATTAATCGCAAATTTCTCAGTTCCTGAAAACCATTAACTCCTGATTTCCTTTTCGGGGAACACGGTCCCGCTGCTAATTATGCAAACGATGCTAATTCGGCTAACTCAGTAACAACAAATTGATTTGAAAAGTGCTCATTTGAACACAATTAAAAGGGAAGCTCGTTCGATTATTCTTGCTTAGCATTAGCATTAGCACATTAGCATTGCAATTATTCTAAATGTTCCTTGTAGGTCTACTTCCCATCACTAGCTGCTGGGTTAGCTAGATTCGTATAACGCTAGTTCACGATAGCGCTAATTCTTAAGTATCGTTTGTAGTTTAGCATGTTTACTGGGTTAACGTAGTCACTGTAAGTGTTTAAGTTAGCTGCTTATGAACACTATTCACTATGAACACTAGTTTAACGAGCGAATAAGACAAGCTAGGGCTAAAAGTGCAATAGACTTGTGTTTTATCCAGCGTTTAAATCCACTCCAGCATTTTTAAAGACTTCCCTCGTCACAAAGCCGTGAAAAGGAAAAGGAAGTAAACCGAAGGCTGGTTTATTTAATTTGTTTTTTTTTTTTCAGGCAGGTTCTACTAATTACAATTCATTTGAGCTTAATGTGTCACAATTAACATTTAAAAAAATCTATTTGTGCTACAAGGTCATCTAAAGGAGGAAAAAATCCACATGAGGAAACTCTGAGAGGAGAAAGAAAAACCCGGATCCCTCTATTAATGAAGTTTATTCCGAATTCAAAGGAGTCAAGAGAGAGAGAGAGAGAGAGAGAGAGAGAGAGAGAGAGATGGGCCATTTATTCTGTTACCACACACACACACACACACACACACACAAACCGAGTTAAGTCAGTGAAAGGAGCTCTATTTCCCATTTCTTCTGAAAGCCACGTCCTAAGTATTAAATAATCATCTCTTTTTCATAACACAAACCATCCTCTGGTTTTCGCAGTTCACAGGGAAGAAAGGAAATATATATATAAAAAAAAAACTTCAAAGGAAGATGAGATTGTGACTCTGAAATAGCCGGTAGAAAAAGTTGAGAGAATAACTGGGAGAGCACGCGTGACGAAGGAGTCGAAAACACAAGCAGCATCCAGCTGTGTGTTAGTTTGCGAGTACAGCGTTCAGTAGATTATCTGGCTCCGCCCACCACCGTACCTGTTTCTCATTTATAGCGCATTACACACTCTCATACACTCATACACACTCCTCTATCTGTTATATAATGCCGTAGTGAGGCACGAACCGAGTCAGAGCCTTTAAAAAAAAAAACAGTTCAGAAAAGAACGCGAGATGGGGGTCAAGGGGGCAGGGCTTCCAGTGTCGTATCGGAGAGTATGTTTCAAAACTCCTACGCAACTGTCTATCCTTTTAAGTGTAAGTAAGACATGTCATGACACTGATGAACTGAACTATTTGCGTTAAGACAAACGTTGTGTACGTTTTAATGCAAGTAAACGGTCTGTCCTGTCCTGTCTGAACTCACAACCTTCCGCTTGTTATATTCACGACTGGACGCTGTACCTTTGGAGAACAGGTTTAGTTTGACATTTGCTAGAGATATGACCTTGTTTTGACCTTTTGCTCGTCAGAGGGATTGTTATAAACAATCCGTATGATGATATTTCACTATCCACACCCATGGGATTGTGGGTAATTGGTAATAGCATTTCACATCAATGAAATACGTGGAGAAGTGATGACCCATAAAGTGACCGAAGGTCGGTCTCGACTAATAGGTGATAGAGAGAGAGAGAGTAATAGCATTAAAGCTGACATCATCAATTTTAACCCAAATTAGTTTGGTTACATGGTTTAAACACCGACGAATGGGAGAGAGAGAAAGAGAAATATCAATAATGAAAAAAGGTAGATCGCACAGATGGAAAAAGAGGAACGATGGCAAGAAAGAAAAACGTTAACAGGCCACTGAAATCCTGCTGATGTAGAGTGCGATTTGTGTTGAGTAAGAGGCTATGTGTGTGTGTGTGTGTGTGTGTGTGTGTGTGTGTGTGTGTGTGTGTGTGTGTGTGTGTGTGTCTTTTTTCTGGATTAGGCTCAGTGAGTGAAATACACGTGTGTATAGAGTGACATACACATGAGACCCAGCTCATATTAATGTCAGCCTCATTAATTATGCATTCATACATTTGCATAAATTTTCATCTTAAAACATACATAAACATGGAGCTACACAGACACACACACGAAATGTTCTTAAGTGCTTTTTCAAGAGGAGACTGAGGACTAGATTTACTGTAAAATAAAAGCTCACACACACACACACACACACACACACATACACACAAATGTTTGTTTACGTTTTCTAGAACAGTTATACCAGTTCTGGGAAAACAATTGGCCATAGTGTTGCTGTATCATCACATAGTGAACGCTCATTAGCATACCGGTGAGCCGCTGTGGCTGCATGTTATTCTAGTGTTTTATCATCTTTGTTTAATTAGAATGTTCCTGTTATGAGAGAAATGTGTTTAAGGGGTGTGTTTACTATCCAGCAGAAGTCCATTCAGGTTACCTATTTAGCATACCTTTATCCTGGACTCCTCGATAGGACTGTGATATGAAGGTGTGCTTCTGATTTCTTTAATTGCTCCTCCTTGGTTCCATTCTATGGTAAGAAGCGAAGAAAACTGTGTGGGGAAAAAAACGTGAAGCCGTGTCTTCGTCACATTCCATCCCGGCTTCATCCCTCAAAAGAAAATACATCAACAAAAGGAATTGATGAGGCATAGACAGAGCAAGAAAATCAAAGCTATAAAGAGACATAGAGAGAAAGAGTGACTTTAAAGAGTTATCTTGAAAAAAAAATCCACTTGTCTTCCTGTCACTGACATACAGGAGTGAGAAATCTCTTCATCGCTTCCCTCGTTCATTCTTTTCCTCCTAACACACCTCTCTCGTGGCATTCAGCAGGTGAGAGTCGGTCGGGTGAGAAAACGACGGGTAAAAGAGCGACAAGATGGAGAGAGAGAGAACGATTGAAAGGGAAAGTGGGAGGAGATTTAAGAAGGTTTTTCACTGTAATATTTATCAGATAAAAAAGTGACATTTTCCCCAATGCAGTTTTGTACTTACAGCATTGACTGATCCCAGAACAAGGTGATGTGTGTGTGTGTGTGTAACACACTGCGAAGTGCTTTTCATTGATCTGAGACTTTAAGGATGATCCAGCAAATAGGAAATGGCGTTTCATCACTATTTTGCAAATAATTTTCTTCTCAGGTCCTTTCCTTACATCCTTTCCTCACTGAAGCTGAGAACTGAGGTGAGGACTCGTGGACAAATGAGATGTGTTCACTGAAGCGTCTCTCCCAAGCATGAATGTTTTGGGAAAGGTAGGGGCATGATCCGATAGGCTTAGATCAGACACTCCATATAGGAAACATCTGTGTATCCTCGATCTACCACTCTGCCATTGCTTCATTCGAGTGCATTCGTTCATCCATAAATATGTCTGACTTAGAGCTTTAGGATGAACGTAAAGGGTATTGACCAATACCCTCCAATCATATTTATGATATGTCCCTGTGGACGTCCCTGTCCGTTCTAAACACGGAGGATGCCAGTGACGACGATGCACCCTTTAAATGCTAAAATATTCCTTTGCTGCTATCTAGAGACTAGCCGTCAATCACAGACCATAAAAACATGCTTCGGGAGGCTGCAGGATGGGGCGGGGCCTGCCCTTCCTGTATCTCAAAACATTGTGCAGTCTGAACCTGCAATCCTCTAGTGTTTGAACCTTGTTGCGTTCCCTTCAAGATGTGGAAGTAATTATCCACTTTGTCACACACCAGAGAAGTTAACAGGAACACACTGGACCTAAAGAGTGTAGCTGAGTCCTTGGGGATTTACACACAGAATTTCTTTCAAACTTTAATTAGATAGCTAACCAGCCATCTTCATGACTGCATCACAGACTAACGTATAAAGTTAGTGGCTTAGTGGGTAGAACGTTTGCCTTGTACGTCCAGGGTTGAGGGTTCGAATCCCTTCAGTGTGCGTGGAGTTCGCATGTTTTACCCGGTTACCTGCGGGTACTCCAGTTTCCTCCGCCAGTCCAAAGACATGCACAGTAGGCTATTTAGCATCTCTAAACTGTCCATAGTTTGTGAATTTGTGTGCGATTGTTCCCTGCGATGGATTGGCACCCCATCCAGGATTTGAACTCGGTTTGAATTCATTTCGCATGAGCTCGCCGTGGTGGCTGTAGGGAAAGTGAGGGGTAGTTGTCAAGTACGTTCTGTATTGGAACACAACGCAAAGGGGGGGGACAAAAAAAAAAAAAAAAGCAATAAGGCTAGAGGAGGATGAAGAAAATACCTGAGGCAACGGATCAGACATAACATCAGATCAGACGCAATCGGAGTCGCGACAGAAAACTTAAATGAAGAAGAAAAGGCATTCACATTGAGACAAGACAACATGTGCAGAGAGAGAGAGAGAGAGAGAGATTTCTGAGATTGAAGGTCACCGGATAATCACTCCATGGAGAAATGAATGAGCAAAAAATTCCTGATGATTCCTGATGTAACATTAGCATAATAGCAAGGATCCACAGTGTGCATGTGGGAAATCACACACCATTAACTACATCATATCCAAAATGTAAGTGCACCCCTAACAGATTACATTCATCCACCATCGAGATCGAACCCTTACACACAGTGCAGGTTTAATACATATACATACAGCTCCTCAAAGCCCCAGGACAAGCCCATACTCATGATTATACTGAGATGTATGGAAGGAATAAAAACACTGTGCGTGTTCTGACGCTGTAGGAAAATAATCAATGCCACGGCGGTGTGATGAAGCAGATTTACTGATACCTCAACCTCGATTATTTAACTATAACAGCTCAACATGGGGTGTTTCATTTCTTTTATAGCTCAACAATTAGAATTTCTTTATGTATTACAGAATGACAGGTCACACTTTTATCCGTTTATAGTTGCATTTAACGTTAACGTCGCTCTCTCATTCTAACCCTAACCCTAGCCTCTCTCTTTTTTCCTCTCTCTGTGTTAATCAAACAAAACAAAACTTGTCATTTTCATTATGGAGAAATCCGAATATGTCGGGAAAAGTTCACGCTTTACCAAGTGCTACAAAGCACTGACACTGACACTGGAGACTCTTTCCATCAGTAAAATATCTCCTTACAGAAAACTTCACCATATGAATGCTTTTCTAAAACTGTTTATGTGGTATCTTAACAGTGTGTGTGTGTGTGTGTGTGTGAGAGAGAGAGAGAGAGAGAGAGAGCATTATAGTGAATTTTAATTCAAGACTCACAGTAAATGCCATCTAGCGCACTTAGACATTCATAATATAGAACAGTGATGGGTGAGGGAGAGAGAGAGACAGAGGCGAGAGGGAGAGAGGAGAGGAAGATTGAGCTGGGGAGAGCGAGGAGAGGGAGAGGAGACAGGGAGAGAGATGGGAAGAGTGCAGAGTTAGAGAGAAAGAGGGTAGAGAGAGAGATGGGGAGAGTGGAGAGGCAGAGAGGGAGAGATAAAGAAGGAGAGAGAGGGAGAGAAAGAGAGAGAGAGAGATGCAGAGAGCATAGAGGTAGAGAGGGAGAGGAGCGAGAGAGATGGGGAGAATGGAGAGGGAGAGAGAGAGAGGGAGAGAGAGAGAGATGGGGAGAGCGTGGGAGAGAGAGAGAGAAGGAGAGAGAGAAAGAAAAAAAGATGGGGAGAGTAGAGAGGGAGAGTGAGGGGGAGAGAGAGAGAGATGGGGAGAGCAAAGAGGTACAGAGAAGGAAAGAGAGAGGGTAAGAGAGAGAGAGATGGGGAGAGTGGTGAGGTAGAGAGGGAGAGAGAGAGAGGGAGAGAGAAGGGGAGAGAGATAGAGAGAGAGAGATGGGAAGAGTGGTGAGGTAGAGAGGGGGAGAGAGAGAGAGAGAGAGAGAGAGAGAGAGATGTGGAGAGAGAGATTTGGAGAGAGAGAGGGAAGGAGAGAGAGAGAGAGAGAGAGATGGGGAGAGCGGGAGGTAGAGGGAGAGAGAGAGAGAGAGAGAGAGAGAGAGAGAGAGAGAGAGAGAGAGAAAGATGGGGAGAGTAGAGAGGGAGAGTGAGGGGGAGAGAGAGAGAGATGGGGGAAGTGGTGAGGTAGAGAGGGAGAGAGAGAGAGAGGGAGAGAGAGAGAGAGACAGAGAGAGGGAGAGAGAGAGAGAGAAAGATGGGGAGAGTAGAGAGGGAGAGTGAGGGGGAGCGAGAGAGAGATGGGGGGAGCAGAGAGGTACAGAGGGGGAAAGAGAG
>JAFFST010044260.1:23379-35847 GCA_022414735.1 Noturus placidus | reverse complement strand
GGTTTCTTCCTCTTAAAACATCTTAGGGAGTTTTTCCTTGCCATTGTCGCCACTCAGTGTCTTGCTCAGTTGGGATAATTTCTCACTTTTACTGTGTATGTACTGTTTGTATTCATGTACAGCTGCTTTGAGACAATGTCTATTGTAAAAAGCGCTATACAAATAAAATTGAATTGAATTGAATTGAATTAATATATGGATATCATGTAGTATGGAATCGGTATAACCATATTTAAAACAGAAATGTAGAGCAATTAAATAAATAAACCAGAAATACAGAAAGAACTGGGTCAAAGTGCACTCACGTGATTGTTTTTGTTTCAGGAATTGTTTCTTATGGTATTTGAAAGGCTCTTTTCCAAACACTATGGCATCTCTAGCCAGCTGGATTTGAAAACTATGGTATCGTGATAAGCTGATTTTTCAACACTATGGTGTAGGCCTAGAATGATAGCGTATATAAGAGCTCCCGTATCTGTCCTGATTGGAATCATGACTGAGAGCTCTCATCGTGTGGATTTCAGATGGTGGAACGGAACGAATAAACTGGACCCCTGCTTTTTTCCGCACCTACTGGCCTGGTGTCTTATTTGTTCTTCTGTCTGTTATTGAATATGTGAGTATTTCTTCCTAGATTAATTTATAAGTGTCTTTGGGTAATTTTGGGTAATAGGCTAAATTTTGACACCACATAAGCCATAACTTCCCAAACTTAAAAAAAAAAAAACTCTTACAGTTCTACTCTGGGCACTCTCTAGAACTCAATTAAAAATCTTGTATAGTAGGACTACTTGTATTGTTCTCCGCTTGATATATCGCTTTGCTTGTATTTCCTTATTTGTAAGTCGCTTGGGATAAAAAGCCTTTACCAAATGAATAAATATAAATGTTAATGTAGAAAGCAAGTTTAAATGACTTTAATCTAAATATGATGCTACTTTATTACACAGGGTTTCAAATCTACATCAAGGTGAGTGTAAAGTTCAGGAATAAATGCTGTAATGCAGTGTTCACCAACCCTGCTCCTGGAGATCTACCTTCTGGAAGACTTAAGGCAATGATTAGATAAAATGCTAAATGGCATACTTATATAGATAGTCTCAATCACCCATTCACACACACATGGTAGCAAAGCTGCTATGCAAGGCGCTACCATGCTATAGGGAGCAACTTGGGGTTCAGTCTTGTCCAAGGACAATTTGGCATGTGGAGTCATGTGGGCCAGGAACCGAACCGCCAACCCTACGATTAGTGGACAAGCGCTCTACCAACTGAGACACAGCCGCGCAGATGATCAGGTGGGCACAATTATGGTTAGAGCTAAAGGCTTCAGGAATGTAGATCTCCAGGAACAGGGGAACAGAGTTGGTGACCACGGTTTTAATGGCTTGAATATATTAATATGGTGCTATGCATTTGCCTGTTGGTCTTAAAATTAAATCTACATAGTGATCATATGGGGGTCCTTGGAAATTCTGTTACATGAAAAGGTCTCTAATTGCACAAACCTTCCTGGTACCTTGACAAGACCAGTAACCAAATGAAAATGAAAGCATTATTATGTTGGATCGCAGAGTAGTATAGGAGTGCAGCAGGTAGCATGGCCACCACACATTTCTAGGATTCTCTGTGTGGATATCTCATTTTCATTCTATCTCTCAAAAACATCTTGATTGAGTGATGCTAAATTACCCCTAGGTGTGAATGAGTGTCTTGTGATAGACTGGCCTCCTTGGGGTATTTCTACCTCAGGCCCAGGGTTCCCAGGATAGACTCGATATCCAGGATGTAGCTCATATTGGTTTGGTAGTGCACCATGCCATGCAGCATTTTCTAGTAAAAAAAAAAAAAGGTGCTACAAACAAATAAGTGGTAATTGCTGATGACTAAAGTGTGGGAATAAAAAGTCAAGGAGTTTTTCTTGTGCCTGCCAAAAGGAGGGTTTGATGATGACAAATGAGTACAGCATGGAAGACCTGGATTTACAAGTAAAAACCTGCTCCTGGAGCTTTTCCCACTTGTGTCCCAGTAGATGTTAGCTTACATATATCTGGGAAAAAAAAAAAAAAAGTCCTAGATCTATGTCCTAATTTGAGCAAAGCTCTCAGACTGCAGCTTAGCCTTCTTGTCGCTGTGGTCTCAAGAGAGCAGCTTTTCTCTGTCGAAGCTTATCAAAACACATCTCGGATCAACAGTGTCACAAGAACGGCCGACTGGAGAGCACTAGCTGTCTTTTCCAGTGAAAGTTACGAGACAAGGAAACAAAGCTTGTACCGTCAACCTGTGGTTTTTGGATGCGTTTGCTCAACTTCCCCAAAGAGATGATAAACCTGTCAGAATTAATCAAAGAAAGCCCATTTTGGACTCCAAGCCTACCACGTCAGGTCTCACTTGGCCAGACGGTGTAGAACCTACATCATGCTGATGGTGTTGTTAATACTGAATGTACATCCTAACATTTTCCAAACCACAAAATGGGACATCAAATCAAGCGCACACACACTTTCTCACATACACACAGATGTTAAGCGAGCGTGTTCCTCTCCATTTCCCGGTAGTCCCTCAGAGGCTGGACACAAGGCCCCAGAGACACAAGCTCATCCATCATGTGCTGTCGGCTGGCCCCTGCTACACCGTCCCACTGCCGATGATTTAGCGCTTGACATGCCGAGCCTTCATCTTCCCATAGAGGACAACCATAGAGATTTACAGCGCACAAACAAAGCTGTACATCACTCACTATCAGGCTCGCAGATGTAAGGCCGTCTAAAGAGCTGTCATTTTCTAAGTCATACAGTCGAAGAAAAAAACAAAAACAAAGCAAAACGACACAATTAACTGTTACACGGTTAATATACAGCAGTATGCACCGGTGTGTTATCAATGCAGAAATACGTCTGTAATGGTTCCTGCATTTTTTACCCCAGCCCACTGAGTGGACCCATGGATTATCCCAAAAAATGCACTTTAACACTTTCACTCCAATTTCTCACTTGGTTGATCGAATAAGTAAAAAGCAAATGAATCGACCCATGACACAGGGTTATTATTTTGCTAATGTGAAATGTCTTTTTTTTTTTATTTCGCCCCGAAAAAAAATCCCATCAACATTCTGACCACACCACAGAGTGGTCCCCTGAAATCGTTTCCGCAAGGTGAGATTAGACGCCCTTTGAATTAATAATCGTTAGCTTCTGACTCAAGAAACCAGCCACTGTGGAGGCTCTTAAGGACCCTCGTTTGCATATTTTACCATGCTTTGTGAAGCCTGTCCACTTTGTCCTGGATATCACGGGAAGAGCGTTGTCTTTGGTGCTACGGTTGCCAGATGTTGTGCCATTATGCATAGACTGCACAAGGTTGATCTTTGTAGTTGCTATATGGCAATGATAGGTTGTTTATTTTAGCCCAGGTGACAAGCAGAATGGCTTTATAAGGATGCTTTACTGTTTGTGTCTGTGTGTGATTGCAGACTTGTTACTATAAAGGACGAGAGAGAAGAAATGAACCCCAGGCCATGTGGCACAAGCAGAAGGAAAGGGACAGCTTCAGGGACAACGGATTTGTTCTTACTTTATAGTCATCTCTGTCAACACATCTATTCCTTAATACAAAAGTGTCTCACTGCATAACACGATATATTTATAGCCCTCTGATGCAATTATCAGCATATCAAGCTTTAAGAAAGTGACAAATGAATTGCTTACCCAGCCAATATTGACTGACTTTGACAGCGCTTAAGTGCCTGCGTCCCAAATACCCATGATACAGTAGTGGGAATATTCTTTTTAATTTGTCAAATGGAAATCAAACTTAATTAAGGAGAATGGCTGCATCTGTTCCACGTGGAGTTTGCAGGGTCCATCAACCCCCCAGGTGGTCTGATAATTAAAAACATATTTCTTCCTACTTAAATGAAGTTAGGCCCTCGGTGAACATCTGTTTGGAGAGAACTGCCAGGTTTGTGGAATAGGCCACGTCTCAGGCAAGCGCTGTTTATGAAGACTTTGGGTGGAAGAGGAAGAATTGCTCAATTTGCTCATTCAGCGTGAAATGTAAACTGTAGCTAGAAATCCATGGACGAATTCTGTAGAAGACTTGGAGAAGTATGCAACCATGGGCTGTTCGGTAAACCGCCTACTTTTACATGATCTGCCTGACATTGCAATTGACCAACCAAAGACATGCACACACCTGTGAAAATTAATTCTATATTATATTCTTTATATTCGAAATCCCCCTTTAGACCTAGATCCCTAATGGCTTCTAATTCTTTTGTTACTAACTTCTTCAAACAAAACTCTCGAATAACAACATATCTCTAGCGTTATGTTGAATAAGATGGCATGAACTTTTTTTTTTTAATAATCCGATGACTCACTTCGACCACACTGAGTCACAGAGTGTGTCTGAAACGTGACAATGCTGCCTACTAAAGTTGAATTCAGAGGAAGGAGGGCATCAAGTCATTCTAAGTAATCAGCTGTAAAGAATGCTGCCTTCGGAGGATCTGGCTGAATTTGACATATATCCTTCACTGTCCTATAGCCCGTGATCCTGTGTTTCAGCTGTTAAAATAAAATGCTGGAAAACACAATGAGTGCTCATCTAAACGACAAAAATATAGCTAATAGGATAGGGTGAAGTTTCCAGTAAGGGGACATTTATTTCACATTTTTAAGAAGGAGTGTCCATTGTCAGTGCTTTGTAACAATCAGAGGTAAAGTTTTTTTTTTTTTTTTTTAGTTATTAAATGAAAGAGAGGAAAAAGAGATGCTGGTAAGAGAACAACTGGTTATGGCTGATATAACGTAAGCAAGAACACAAACTTGTTTTTTTATGGACATTCCACAACACTAAACATAACTATAAATGGATAAAAAATGTGATTTGTGAATTGTTACATGTTTTTTTTTTCTTCTATGGTCTGGTTAGGTATTCTTCAGCCACAATACGGTAGCTACTTAGTTGGTGGTACTAGCTAGATAGCTGTAAAGTATATCAACATTTAAGTTCTTTATAATCTCTTCAGCTACGTTTATATCATTTCCACCTTAAATGGGCAGCATTGTTTCTTTCCGTCTCATCTAGCTTTTGGACTGTTTGAATGTTGGGGTTAGTTCTGAGGTAAGAGCATACTGTGTTTTATAGTTTAGCTAAAAGGAAGATCTAATGAAGCTCGCTAGAAGGTAAAGAACATGTTTCACGCTATTATACATCCTATTCATTACAAGAATAATCATATCCCACCATGAAAGCAGAGGCTGTGTTATTGATTTAATAAAGTATACATTTATTGGATTAAAGCCAAGACTCCTAAAATGTCCTGTACAAATCCTGTTCTAAAATAAATAAATAAATAAATAAATATAAAAGCCTTGTGTGAATGTAAACAATGCCACTCCATGGAGACTAAATTGGACAAATGGGGTGTTCGGGGCTCTGGTTTGGTCACTGACACACAGAAGGAGAGAAGAGCTCAAGATTGTTCTGTTTCTTCTGCACTAATCCTGTGCCAATTAGTTTCAACCCAGGAGGGCTAGGCATAATGGCTCGGTACGGAATTATCACACTCTTTTTTTCCACCCATTCCTCTGCCATCAAATTAAATATGAGAGGACCCGTGAACAATGTCTTATTAAAAAAAAATTGAGCTCCTTTTTTTGCACGCACAGCTTGCTCAATTAAACGTATGTGTAGGACAGACTGGGGCCTTACGGGGGAAGTTATCAGGTTCGAGAGTTCTCCTCTCTGCCTGTTGGCTCTGATGTGTGCAGTTACGATGATGAAGTTTATGTCAGACCAAATGCAGTCTGATTGTGAGTCATTAATGCTAAGAGCTCAATCTAAAATATAGCATGACATGAAGTGTATGTATATTGATGACAAAGTTTAAAGAAGAACCAGAACTTTTGGTGCTGAACGACAGAAATCCGTCGTCTCTTAAATAAATCCATGTGACAGGTTCATGGTAAAAGTTTTCTACCGACCCAGGACCGGCTTCTCTGAGCTAACCTCCAAATTATCTGTTATGAAAGAAACCGTGAAACTGCTCCATCAACACCACGGTACAGTAGTGCGATTTTGGAAAGTGGGAGATCTCAGAGGAGAAACGAGGAGAAGGAGGTGTGGAAAAGCAGCCCCAGGAGGAGCAGACGTGAGAGAACACGGCGAGTGTGGCGCGATTGTCTTGCCGTCATTAGGACCTGTCATCTCCATCGGGAACCCCCTCACAAGTTTCAACACTTCAGGCAGACGCTTCAGCCGAAGCTCACTGGCCTGGATTTCCACAGCACACCTGAGAGGAGATTATGTTTTAATATCTCCTTTAAGAGGGATGCTATGATTAAAAATTTCAGTTAGTGTCTCATGAAGATAATAAGTAAAGAATGAAACGCATGGGGGTGTGCTCTTGTAGGAAACCAATGAACAATCCTGTGGCGTGATGTGGACGATTTCTAATAACTATTTAAAAAAAAAAGAAATTCATTAATTGTTTTATTCCTCGCACACTACAGCCATTTGTTCTTATTAATTAAAGAACCATGCACCATACTTTTTATCCATTTAATGATGAGGAATGTCCATGAAACAAATTACATTTATTCATTTATTCATTTAGCAGACACTTTTATCCAAAGCGACTTACAAATGAGACACACTCACACACCAATGGTAGCAGAGCTGCATGCAAGGTGCTAGCTTGCCATCAGGGGCAACTTAGGGTTCAGTGTCTTGCCCAAGGACACTTCAGCATGGGATCACCCGGGCCGGGATTCAAACCAACAACCCTACGATTAGTGGATTAGTGGACAACCCGCTCTACCGACTGAGCCACAGCCGCCCCCTCACCAACTACTCCCGTTCCCTCACCAACTTCGCTTTTAGTAGTTAATAAGCCACGTACCCCTCCATACCAGGGGTACCCAATCTGATCTGGAATATATATTTATTTATATATGTGTGTGTGTGTGTGTGTGTGTGTGTGTGTGTATATATATATATATATATATATATATATATATATATATATATATATATATACAGATACCATGGGTCCAATCTTATTCGGAATCGTATCAGGTTTTCATTCCAATGAAGCAGAAGCTACACCTGAATCTATTGAAAGCCAAGCTCAACTGATTGAACAGGTGGAATCAGGTGTGGCTCCTGTTGATTGGAATGAAAACCTGCACCCACACCGGCCCTTTGCGGAGAAGGTTGGACACTCCTGATATATACACATTTTAATTTGGAGCATCCTAAATTGATAAAAAAGTTGGACCTACCATGAAAGCTTCTGTTTCAGAAAATTAATCAATATCTTCTCATTAACAGGAGTCAGGAATTCAGCAGTACTGTGGAATAACTCATACGGAAACCTTTTTCAGAGTACTGCCTTTATCTTTATTTTTATTTTATTCCATAACTACTTTCTTATTTTTTTTCTCTAGACAGATGTAATGAATTCAACATTACTGAGAGGAAAATGTCCTACTTTTCCACAAACCCATCCTCTTGGTGGTTTGTGAAATATTGGCTGATTTCCTCTGATTCTTTAGGTGTTCTTTCTGGACTGATCTTCTACGCTGAGGGCTCCTAGGAGATTTACCACTGCTGCCGTCTGAGTTTCCGACCCAGAGGGAACGTGGCCCAGGAACTGTGTAGAAGCCTGGGCCAGGCTTAGGCACGCAGCAGAGACTCGGCCAGCACTGACGAGCTGCCTGCACATACCTCCATCAGGGAATAAAGTCTGTGTTAGCAACAGAATGGAGAACACACTATGGAAGACTCAGGGGAGGGAGTATGACATCTTGGCAATGCTACAGCTAGATTCCCCAAATGACACATCCATCAGTTCTGCAGGATTGTCTACTCTATTGCTAAAGGTACTGCTGCAGGATGATACATACAGGCAGGGAGGTCTCATTGGCCAATAAAAGCTCTGCTGGAAAGATCACAGTTAAACTGTTGCTTGGGGTGATTACAGTCTAAGCACTCGCTCTAAGTTATAAAAGCTGCACTTGCCATTTTTTTAAACATACATTGTACTGGTTTTAATCTAAGTCTTCAGGATTTCATATTCACTATCAGTACTGTACAGGCACACAATGGAGTAGGCAGGCATTCATTTTAGAAGGGGGATATCCATCCATCCATTTTCCATATCGCTTATCCTACACAAGGTCGCAGGGGAGCTTGGAGCTCATCCCATGGAATGTGGGGCACAAGGCAGTGGACACCCTGGATGGGGTGCCAACCCTTCATAGGGCACAATTGGACACACATTCCATTCACACACCCATTCACACACTATGGACCATTTGGAAATGCAAATCAGCCTATAACACATGTAGGGGAAACCAGAGTACCTGGGGAAACCCCCGAAGCACAAAGAGAACATGCACGCACACAGGTTGGAGGCGGGATACGAATCCCTAAACCCGGAGATGCGAGGCTAAGCACTAAGCAACCATGGGAGGGGTCTTGCCATAAATGAGATCACTTTCACAAACTGAAACCGTGACATTCATTGAAATAGGAATAGAACCAACTTCAAATGTATTATTCATTATTATAAACAGATACAAATACAGATATGAATAGGAGGTGCACATTTATTTCTTCTTCTTTATTTTTTTAAAGCAAGCTTACCAGTAAGGTTCTCACAGGTCTACAGGTTACAGGTCATCTGGTTGAGACTAGAGGTGCACTGAAAATGGGTCGGAGGATTTTACTATAACGCAGGCGTGAGTATGCTACATATGAAGCTCTCGGGAGAGTGAAAAACCTTTTATTAACCTGAACGTGAAGTGTTGTTTGGTGCATTTACAGCATCCTTAGTGTCTGCCTGGTCAGGGTCGCAGTGCTTTTAAATGAAGATACTCGCAAATAGAACCAACTAAACCTTGCTGACATAGAACCAACTAAACATTGCCGCCCAATCAGCCAACCAAACAAACACACTAACAAAACACCCTTTCACATTAACTAGCACCCACTTTAGGTTTAAATTTAAATAAAGATTCTGATACAAATACAGACAATGTGATTGCTTTGATGCACTCTGATCAAAATAGTGACGGCCAACATTTGGTTACATTTGGATCATTTACATGCATTAACAAGCATTTTAAATTTTTTTTATTTAAAATTGATTTTTATTTATCCAATTTGTTCACCTTCCAATTCACACCTCTGTTCTATCATATGGCATCTATCACCTGGGGAGGGTAAGAGCTAACACGTGCTTTCCCAGTGACACATGGAGCCAGCAAATTGCTGCTCATGCTGCATCACAGGGCAGCATAACACCATCAGAGGAAGGCACTATCCGCCCTCTTTTAAATCCACGAGCTCACAGATGGCCAGTTGGCTGTGATTGATAAGGCAGAGAGAGAGAGTACACCATGCCTCCCAGCTGTACAGCGTTATAGGAGCTCACAATTAAAAGGATTCATTCATACTGATGAAAATATTTGCATGTGATTCTGCAAATCTCACACAGCTAATTTTCAGATTGTTTATGGGACAACAACAACAACAACAATAAAACATCTTTAGGTTTGTTTCTGGAATAGTTGGCTGGAAAAGTGCTTATTTTTCATACAGACTATGATATAAACTTCATCTTGGATCACATGGGTGTGAGGTTTGTACGTTGCAATCTGATTTTTTTGCCATTTGAACTGATTGCACAGATAGGAATAGGAAGAGTGAGTGAGCGGGTCTTGAAGCGAAATAGCACCAATAAATATTTTGCTATTAAGCTGTGAAAGTGAGATACTGGCAACAATTTTACTACTGCAATAAAGACTAATAGAAAAGATCATAAAGTGCCTGAGAAAGTGTTTTGTAAAAAAATATATATATTACAAAGTTATAGACGGTCTGATTTTAGACAAGCAGCTTTCCGTAGCAGTTGGCTGTGATTTAGGCCTGATGGACTTTAGGATTTCTTTTGCTCGTTCATTATTAATGGCAGAAAAAAAAGCATTTGTTTAACGTGAAGAATCTTCACTTTAAAGCTGATGTTATTTATAAATCATTTTGGTGTACCTCACAATAAACCTGTTAGTGAAGTCATAAAGGCTTGTTGTTTTTTTTTTTTCTTAATTAATATGGCACTTCTCACATATTAATGTACTCAGGAGTTGCATTAGAGGAAGCAGATCTTCTGCACCTGAGCTATAATTTGATGAAAATGTCGAACATGGCATAGCATAATGGTGATAATAATGATGATGTAACACAGTGTCACCCAATTTATTAAGTGTGTCCTGCTGTGTAGATCCATTTAATGTCTAATGCTCAATTTTTGTTCATTTTTTCAGTTTAACCCTTTAGATGGCAATCGCTGCTCTCCACATTGTTGAGATTTAATATTTCAAATAATTATGTGGTGTTTTATATATATATATATATATATATATATATATATATATAATACACTGATCAGTTGTAAGAATAAAACCACCTGCCTGATATCATGTAGGTCCCTGTTGTGATGCCAAAACATCTCTGACCTGTCGAAGCATGGACTCCACAAGACCTCTGATCGTGTGCTGTGGTGTCTGGCACCAAGACGTTAGCTGAAGATTCTTTAAGTCCTGTACATTGTGAGATGGAGCTTCAATGTATCATGGACTTGTTTGTCCTGCACATCCTACAAGAAAACATGATTCATTGGACCAGGCGACCTTCATCCATTGCTCCAACTGTGCTCCAATTGTGTGTTTGTATCACAGCCAGCATGAACTTTTCAGCAATTTCTCCTACAGTAGCTCTTCTGTGAGATCGAACCAGATGGGCAAGCCTTCACTCCCCATGCGCCGTGGGCGCCCGTGACCCTGTCGCCAACTCGCCAGTTCTCCTTCCTTGGATCACTTTTGGTAGGTACTAGTCATTCCATACCAGGACCACCGCACAAGACCTGCTGTTTTGGAGATGACCCAGTCGTCTAACCATCACAATCTGACCCTTGCCCAAGTACGCTTGCCCATTTTTCCTGCTTCCATCACATCAACTTTCTACCTAACATATCCCACTCCTTGACAAGTACCGCTGTAATGATATAATCAGTGTTATTCCCTTCAGCAGTCAGTGGTTTTAATGTTATGGTAGATCATTCAGTCCTGTACATAGAGCATGTGTGTTCTATTGTTGTTTTTGTTATCTTAATGTAATGATTATAAGCGCAACAAGAACTCAACAACTGAGTTCAATAGATTGTATACTTCAGTAAAGCACGATTCATCTAATAACACACTAACTGAAAGGGTAATGAAGTAGTTCCGCCAAGAAAGACAATCATATATCAATTAGGACTTGAGATTTACCCATGTTTTTTTTTTTCCTAAGCGTGCTCAAGGAGAATTTATGTAATTTGTTGGAATTTAATCAGAGTTATCCAAAAACACATGCACTCTTATTGCTAAATACACTCTTAGAAAAATAAGGCTCCTCCTGGTGGAACACCTTCATTGGGTCTAGATTTTTTTTTAACAGTCGACTTAGCAACGAGAATTTATGGCAAATTTGCCCAGGTGTTCTTTTTGTGATGTTCCAGTCTTAGAGAGATCCTCTGTGATGCCGTTTTCCACTCGTTGAGAAGTTCCCCTTATTAGATTTTCATTAAACGTTGCTTGAACAGCATCAGTATGCGCATATAAATCTGGGTGTGTGCAGTAGCGAGCCTCACGTCACGCGGGGAGGCGAACAAAGGCTTCCACAGCACTGAGGCCTGTAGAGGGGGGCATCATTGCTGTCTGCATGAACAAAGAGGACCTGTGGAGTGGTAGGGGTGGAGGCTCTCCTCCAGTGGTGTGCTGGGATACGTTAAAGCCCAAATGCCACAGACAGACGTGGCGAGAAACATCTCCTCCTGTTCTGTGCATTGTGTGCTAATGCCTGGGTGTGAGACAGATGGAGACTAAAACAGTGGGTGTGTGTGTGTGTGTGTGTGTGTGTGTGTGTGTGTGTGTGTGTGGATAGGAGGGGTTTTTTTCTTCTTCTTTTTTTCTTTTCTTTTTCCAATCAAAATTCAACAAATGTATGTAGTATGCAGAGATGTGCAGATGTGACGCAAAAAGCATCAGGCCTGATGGAGAAATAAGATGTTTCATATGATATAACAGAAAAACTAAATGTGGTCTGAGGCACAATAGCTCTCTTTCTTTCTCTTCTCTCACACACCCATACACACGCTTACACCCGCTGGCATCTTCAGTCTAGTGCCCCGAAAAGCGAATGATTTCTAATGGTCGTGTGTTCATGTATGAGTGTGTGAGAGCATAGTTTTGCACCTTGGTGGAGACCAAATGTCCCCACAAGGACAGGAATATGTGATCGTGAGGACATTGGGCAAGAAAAACGACTTATATACAGTAAATACTTACATAAAATAAATAACTACAAATAGTTTAATAAAAAAAAGAACACACACACACACATATTATTTATATATAT
>JAFFST010044260.1:9452-23236 GCA_022414735.1 Noturus placidus | reverse complement strand
ATATATATATATATATATATATATATATATATATATATATATATATATATATATATATATAAAAGAAGAATAATCCGATTCAATGCAGTACTCAGACACTCAAAGTGCTTTACATAAAAGATTCAAAATTAGACAAGGATGTAAACAATAAGCACTAAACTGTAGGCTAGAAGAAGAAGAAGAAGAAGAAGAAGAAGAAGAAGAAGAAGAAGAAGAAGAAGAAGAAGAAGAAGACAAGATAAACATATAGAACTTAAACTAAATGAGCCAAAAGGTTTCCTTTTGGTGACTGAGGTTAGGGTTAGGTTTAGATTTAGGTGTAATAAAGCATTTATAAGGTATAGCAGCATTAATAATTATGTCAGTAGATCGTCCTCACAAGGATAGTAAGACAAATGTGTGTGTGTGTGTGTGTGTGTGTGTGTGTGTGTGTGTGTGTGTGTGTGTGTGCATTAGTAGGGTTGCTGAGGGCTTGCTGTGTGATTGTTGATATCACCGAGGTCCCAGGCCGTAGCTCCCGAGTCTATTTGCCTCTCATAACAAAACCTTTTAGGGCCAGCACTAATCAGGCTTAGCTGGGGAGCGCCATGGGCTTATCACACACCGTCAGGCCGCGAGTGCTGCCAGCGTGTTCGCCACTGATAGCAACATCAGCAACTAAATTAAATCTAGATTCCAAAAATGAGAAACACCTTCTGTCTATATGATGAGACCAACTGCTGCTATAACCCGAGTGTCGTGTGCCCCTTTATACACACACACCACACACAGACACACACACACACACACACACACACACACTGTAATATTCTGAAAATAATAGATCTTGGACTAAATATACATGCTGACATCCTAACACGAGGCTTGTACAAGGGTTCTAATTCATGCTTGGCCTTTTCTCTCTCTCTCTCTCTCTCTCTCTCTCTCTCTCTCTCTCTCTCTCTCTCTCTCTCTTTTTTCTCGGATCAACATTCATGCCTGGCCTTTTCCATCGTGCCTTCCCAAAGAAGTCAAGAATACAAGAGGCGATTATATCTAACACTGCCTCCCCGGTGATTAATTGCTCATTTACTGATCACAGATAGCTTTTCTCTCTTTTTTCTTTTTTTTTTTCAAGGAGAAGAAAAATCAGTGGGCTTTATTGTCCGTTAAGCATGTGGCGAGTTTTCTTAAGGTGCAGCGGGCCAGTCTATTGAGAGGATGAATAAGTGCTTCAGGGTCATTTAGACTGGAGAGCTCTTGAGTGTGCGGAGAGCTGAACCAGCAGCGTAATGAACTCCACACACACACACACACACACACACACACACACACACACACACACACACACACACACACACACGTTCACCCACATTTGCCAGCTAACAGAGCTTGAATAGGCCAGAAAATTATTAAAAAGGCATTCATGTAGCAGATAGCTTAAGGTGCAGACAGACGCACTGGGCAATTCTAATTTCCCACATATGAAGAGTCTTGAATGCCACGTTTAACCAATGTCGGTTGTCATCTATGATAATGATGTCAGCTTCACTGGAAATTACTCAGCCTTACAGAAGGTAAAGCATTAGAGCTAATAAGCTGCATTGTTCTTCAGCTCTGAATGTATATCCTTGATACAGATATTAACCACAGCACAAAGCACTAATCCCAAAGCACAGAACGAGAACACTCTGTTTACTCAAGGACTACAACAGGCACGTGGTATAGATTAGACAGATTCCGACCTCAAAAATGTTTTCATGTTTCTTATTGACTTCCTTTAAAAATATATATATATATATATATATATATATATATATATATATATATATATATACGTTTTCATGTACTTAAAAATTCTATTATTATTATTATTATTATTATTATTATTATTATTATCCATCCATCCATCCATCCATCCTCTACCACTTACTCCTTTAACAGGGTCACGGGGAACCTGGAGCCTATCCCAGGAGGCATCGGGCACAAGGCGGGGTACACCCTGGACAGGGTGCCAGTCTATTATTATTATTATTATTATTATTATTATTATTATTATTTAAATACCAAGGCTGATTGTAAGAATTGATGTTTGGGCCAATTTTGTTCTACTTAAAACTGAGATTAAACAGAGATTAATACTGATGTAAATGCTTTCATGATGATGAATGAATAGACACATGAATCATTAGCACATCAGGAAATAATGAAGTGTCTTAGTGCAGAGTCATACAGTATATGAATGGTTAAGTATACTGCCATCTTATTAATTCATTATTTTCATTAATATCATGACTTCTATAGTATTAAGGCTTGGATTTGCCTAGAGGTTGTGTTAAGCCATGAGTAAAGTTTAGGAAATGGGTCGCTCAATGTTTCAGGCTTTGCGTTACTGATCAGGAGGTTGCGAGTTCTTGAGCAAGATTCTTAAACCTCAACTTCTCAGCTGTATCCCATCTCAATGGAAGTTTCTTTGGAAAGAGTCAGCTCTAAATGTAAATGTACCGAGGGTTGCTTGGTTGAGCTTAGGGTTGAGTTAGGGTCTTTTTTTGCCTTCTATTAAGATTTGTCATGGGTTAGGGTTGGGCTAGGGATTGGATTGAAATAGCTAGGATCGACTAGAGTGTGTGTTGTTTCATAATCATTGGGTTGGCATTTGCATAAGGTCACATAGTTAGGGTTCTTTTTATTTCTTTTTAAGGTTTTTGCACATCAGTCAGTAAGTGGGAATTAACGTCAGGTAGAAACGAGATTTGTGAGTGGGGAACCGACTGGTGTGAGGACTCATTTAGGGCAGTCATCGGGACCGATTGCTTAACTGGGCGGCTGTGGCTCAGTCGGTAGTGCGGCTTGTCCACTAATCCACTAATCGTAGGGTTGGCGGTTCGAATCCCGGCCCGGGTGATCCCATGCCGAAGTGTCCTTGGGCAAGACACTGAACCCTAAGTGGTCCCCGATGGCAAGCTAGCACCTTGCATGCAGCTCTGCTACCATTGGTGTGTGAGTGTGTCTCATTTGTAAGTCGCTTTGGATAAAAGCGTCATTAAATGAATAAATGTAAATGTACTGCATTATGAATTATTTGCATAGAATGAAGAAAGTCTCATAATCAAGGTTTCATAGAAGGAGCAGATACATATGTTACAGAACGCAGAAACACAATGGGCTGGGCCACTCGCGCACACACACACACACACACCCTTATCCAGTCAGGACAAACATCCCACTACAGTGTAATGAACAGGAAAGGGAGTTTATCACCTCCTCACTGTCACACTTCTGTTCAAACGTCAATGAGCAATTGACCACGACCTTTGACTCAGTGAGGTCGCAGGTTCAATTTTGACCCCAAGAGATTTGAGGAGAGTGCAGAGCATTGTAAAGAGAGAGCACAAAGCTACCAGAGACAGCTCTTCAAACAGGAAAGCTGCAGATTTATCTCTTGACCACTGCTACCCCGATTGTTTAATCCTAAACAATTTAGCAGGTAATAAACTTGACTTGCATTTTACCGGCTTATTGTTCATTATCAGAGCATTCACATACTCCAGACACAGGCTGTATAGTACAGACAAGGTATTGTTTATTATGTGTTGCACATTCATCAGGTCGAAACAGCACACAATAACTCAATTTATGAAATACATTTAACCGTGAGAGCAATGATTCCAGCCTCTACCAGCCAGAAGGCACTTATCACAACCCCCGCTATACATCGTGTTCAATTTGAGGCTCTAGCACAGTTCGACTTCATCCACAACTCCTCAAGATAAATGAAGGACTCTTCTCTGTCAGTAGGAATGAACTTTCCCTGGCTGTCCAAATAGATGAGTCACTAGCGGTCTTATTTTAAAAAAAATGTTTTAAAATTTTTTTGCCAACCCAATCATACGCTAGCTCTCCATTATCTCATGACGGCTACCAATCAGGGACCAACTAACTAAAATTATTATTTCGAAACACGCGAAACCTACCACCACATCAGGGCAGCTGAACACCTACAGGAAAGCACTAATTCTTTCTGTTGTGCTACTCAGGAGCCTATCATTGGCAGTTTTAGCTCAATAAAACAAAAAGCCACATGATAATTGAATGATATTGTGGCATCTGTAAATCTTCCATAGCGTATTGGGTTCCCGAAGTAGTACAACAATACGGCATTAGGCCTATTATCAGGAGATTCAAAATCATGATGCCATCAGCAGCCAAAGACTGAAGACCCCCTGTCTTTACCAAGCACGTAAAGGAGAATCAAATGAGCTCACAGTTCCTATACTAACTCCTCTCTAAGATGGTTTTAGCTGGAGAGTATTATTAGACTCGGGTCTATTTGTGCGAGCATCAAGACTTCCTTAAATCAGTCTAGACATTGACATCAGCCAGATGTCAGAAACAAAAAAACTCACAAAGCCACTGAACTGTTGAGATAGCCCAGGACAATACTCCTCCTTGCCACCAGAATTCAAATCTGAGCTACTTCCTGTTCCCAACTATATACAGTATCTGACAAAAGTAAGTACACCCCTCACATTTGTGTAAATATTTGATGGTCTTTTCGTGTGACAACACTGAAGAAATGACACTGTGCTACAATGTACAGTAGTGAGTGTAGAGCTTGTGTAACAGTGTAAATTTACTGTCCCCTCAAAATAACTCAACACACAGACATTAATGTCTAAACCACTGGCAACAAAAGTTAGTACACCCCATGTGAAAATATCCAAATTGGGCCCAAAGTGTCAATATTTTGTGGGGACACTATTATTTTCCAGCACTGACTTAACCCTCTTGGGCATGGAGTTCACCACTGGAGTCCTCTTCCACTCCTCCATGATGACATCATGGAGCTGGTGGATGTTAGAGACCTTGTGCTCCTCCACCTTCCGTTTGAGGATGCCCCACAGATGCTCAATAGGGTTTAGGTCTGGAGACATGCTTGGCCAGTCCATCATCTTCACCCTCAGCTTCTTTAGCAAGGCAGTGGTCATCTTGGAGATGTGTTTGGGGTCGTCATCATGCTGGAGTACTGCATACTGATCATGCTCTGCTTCAGTATGTCACAGTACATGTAGTGAGTACACATCGTTTTGTTTTTTGTTGCATTGCAAAGTCTTGCCAACACACCCTGCTGCTTAATTCTGAGCCATGTTTTCTGTGACTGCCTTTACTGTGTTAGTGCCTTACTGTCCTCATACTTTTTTTGTTACATTTATTACTTTCGATTCAAAAATGACCCTTTCTGTAAGTGTCCATGTTGAATATGAGTCCCATTCGTGCGAATACATAAGGACTATTGAACAGGAACGATATAAAATGATAGCATGCTGACTGGGATGTAGATTGAATAGTTTTGCGGCCAGAAAATACAATATCTCCAGAATCTAATAACGACCCCAATGAGTACAATGAAAAACTCCATTTGATTGGTCGCTTTATCTTTCATCAGATAAAACCAAATTCTGGGGTCTATTAGAGAGTACAGTCTCCCTGGTTGTATGCTAAAAACTGTGGTAGTGTTTGCTGCTAGCCTTAGCATCACGTAAGAAATATTATCACCGCCTCCAGAGAACATTGTGTACTTTTTGGAATACTGTTAAGTGAAAGGAAAGAACTCAAGCAGACTTCTAGATTAGTAGCTGTACCACACTGTCTGGTGGAAAAGTGCTATTAGAACATAAACAATACTTGTGTTCTCATTTTCTCTCTCTCTCTCTCTCTCTCTCTCTCTCTCTCTCTCTCTCTCTCTCTCTCTCTCTTTCTGTCAGTCTCCCAGTCTGGCACCTCTCAGGATGGACGGCAGGTTTCATCAGCACTTTCGAAGGCCCCCGGAGGAGCGAACACATTTCAAACAAACAATTCAGTGTCATCAGCAGAAAAAAAAGGCTGAAGAACAAGAGAATGAACCTAATTCAGAAAGTCCCAACACTGCAGAATCAAGAGGAAGTATAAGTAAGAAGACGGCGTTATCATATTGTATGCAAAGTTCAATCAGCTCAATTGCAGCGCTCAGGCAAATTGGTGGCAGGCCTATATGGAGGGGGGGGAGTGATGTAAATATAACTTTGTATGTCCCAGAGGTATGGATCAAGCTGGCCCGGGCCCATCGCTGTGTCTGCATGTTCTGGCAGTACTGTAGAGATGAGTTACCACGGAGACTCCAGCATCCCACACAGAGCAGCTGCTGTACCCAGACTACCATCCAATCCCAAAGATCTACTGTGTTTTTACATCAGACTTACATCTATCAGAATAATGAAAGGTTAGCTTTATGTGGATGGATGGATTCTTGTATCATGCAGTGAAAATATTCTCTTGATGTCATTGCAAGTAACGACATAGCAGGAGTATGTCAAGGTGACTGGACAATCTTGAAAATGCGACGGCATTAATTTATCATCAGTTCCCAGAAATCTGAAGCTTTGAAATGACCAAATGGGATTAGGTGAAACCAAATTAGGTAATTTTTTAAAAACCAAATCAAGTCATTTGATACATCTTAGTTCTAGTGATAATTCTGCAGACAAATTTTGTCTCTTGAGCTGGGAAAAAAAGTTTTTTGACTTCCCATAATGTGAAAGATAGGTGATAACAAGTCTTTATTGGTCACGTATAGATAACAGCACAGGGAAATTCTCTTCATCTCATACCCCGGCATGTTAGGAAGTTAGGGTCAGCCATGATTACAGCACCCCTGGAGCAGAGAGAGTTAAGGGGCCTTGCTCAAGGGCCCAATAGTGGCAGCTTGGCAGTGCTGGGGCTTGAACCCCTGACCTTCTGATCAGTAACTCAGAGCCTTAACCTCCAGACCTTAACCTCCAAGCCAAGCCTTGGTATGAGTCATATAACTTTGTCTCCAAACTGCCTATATTGGGAGCTCATTAGCAGGATAAAGAAGAACATAATCCTGAAGGATAATTAAGGCGGATTTTATAATGACACCAGCATTTTTTTTCATCCTACAAATTAATGAATGACCAGTTGCTGTAACGTCCTTAGTCGTTCTAAATATTAGATGCTGACAAATAAATAAACATGATCTGACCATGTGTGACACAAACATCGGGGTTTGTAGACAAATCACCGTGGCAGAAGCTCTTTTCCCTGGTGTGTATATAATTGAGCTGGGACAAAAGAATTTTAGAACTTGTAACATTTGTAAAAATGTTATTACAAACATCGCTCAAAGATCCCATCCGTATAGAGCTGTAGATAAAACGTTTGTGACTATATGCCTTTTTCACATACACCTGGATCTTCAAAGAAAAATAAATAAATTGCACTAATATTGCACTTTTACAGCTTTGGCAGGTGGTTTTATGATTCTCGAAAAGCCTATTTGAGCCACAATGACACAAACTAGTCATTGATAGGCTCATTATGCTCATGAGCACTATGCTGAGGCAGTTGTGGAGATCAGATTGCAGTCGTTACTGACACGGCAGCAGCATTATCTTTTCAGTCTCACATTTCTGCAACTCACTCTACTATAAAATGTGTAGGTGGTTGCTGCGGTGATAAATATAGTTCTCATTTTCTAACATTTCGCTTTTCAGGATAGAACTACTTGTTAGGTGTGTTAGTGGAAGGCAGGAGGCAAGTGCTAGATGTTGTGATAAGGATTTTGGATTTGAAGGCAATCTGGATTGCACAGTCAGAGATCCAAACACAGGTTGAAGCTATTAATCATGTAAAATACATATTTGTAAACAGGAAAAGAAAGGATAAGGTCCGTCCATCCATCCATTTTCTGTACTACTTATCCTACACAGGGCCTGGAGCCTAGCCTAGGGGACTAGGACGAGGACACCCTGAAGGACACCCACAATCACACACACACATTCCCACACTATGGACAATTTAGAGATGACAATCAGCCTACAATGCACATCTTTAGACTGGGAGAGGAAACCCCTGAAGCAAGAGGAGAACCTGGAAACTCCGGGCACACATGGTGGAGGTGGGAATCAAGCCCCCAGTGGAATGTGCTAACCACCACACTACCACGTCCCACAGGCTAAGGTCTAATCCAGAAAATGTTATGAACAACTACATTTTAGAGTTATTCTTTTAACAGACGCTTTTATCCAAAGGAATGTAGGAATGTAGGCGATAATCTTGACAAGGAATAACAGACAGAGATTGGTGCATGGAAATTACCCATTGATTTTTTTTTTCTTTTTTCCTTGCAATGTCTCTATTTAATGAGGGATTGTATATCTTCTTTTCGTGTCGAGGTTTCACTTCATGGTGGAAGGATTAGCCGCACAGCAGTATGACACTGAACGTTGCCCAGGGTGCGCCAGGAGAGGCTCCTTCCATGTATTCACACACACATTCATACACTACGGACACTTTGGACATGCCAATCCACCTAACACACATGTTTTTGTACTGGGGGAGGAAACCGGGGAAAACCCTGCAGCATTGGGGAGCACATGCAGACTCCACACAGGGCCACGGTGGGAATCGAAACCCCAACCCTGGAGGTGTGAGGCGAACGTGCTATCCACTAACCCACCGTACGCCTAGGCATTGTATATGACAAGATAAAATCTAGGGCGGCTGTGGCTCAGTCAGTAGAGCGGGTTGTCCACTAATCCACTAATCGTAGGGTTGGTGGTTCGAATCCCGGCCCGGGTGATCCCATGCCGAAGTGTCCTTGGGCAAGACACTGAACCCTAAGTTGCCCCCGATGGCAAGCTAGCACCTTGCATGCAGCTCTGCTCCCATTGGTGTGTAAGTGTGTCTCATTTGTAAGTCGCTTTGGATAAAAGCATCTGCTAAATGAATAAATGTAAAATGAAAGCACGGTCAGGGGTTTTTCTTCCATTTTTGCGTGTCAAACAGTATACTGTAGCTGTTTGCAAAGAGTATTGCATGTAGGAACTAAAGTTGTAAGTGGGGACGTGAAAGAATTCTAGAGCACACATGCCGTAGGATGCATTCAATGCACCATACCTCATTTGAAAAAAATGGCCACAAATAGAATGTTGCATTGTATCTCTGTTGCTTTCTGCTGTCACTGAAATCATGGATCCGTGTTGGGCATGTAAAGAAAAAAATCCTCTTTATCACTTTGTCAACGCTTGGTAAGGTCACACTAGTGTTCCACATTTTGCTTTTGTGATGAATCCATGCAAACATATACTTAAAGTAATAAAGTCACACTAAGCAAGATGCCTGGATCTTCAGTGTGCCCGAATAACACTACCAAACCTGTAGCTCTAAATGTGTGGTCCATCTGTGTGAAAGAGAGCTTCGTCCATTTATACTGCAGCCCCAAAGCCGTGTCCAGCAGATAAAACTCTTTCTGAGATTTACATGCTAACTTTCAAGCTACATCATGTACCGAGCAGAATTTCTGCCTCCTCCTGGGACTACAGCCTAAAGTCAAAGTTAACACATTTTGGCGAGGTGAATGTAGTGCACGAGAGGTGTAGCATGTTTCCTACAGGGAAATCTGTAACCTGCTTTCTCCTGTTCATTAGCAGAATGAGAAACTGCTAGTGCTGCTGGGAAGAAAGCCGTTCTCACCTGTATGCAGTAGAGAGGGGATAATTGCCTGATTGCAGGTTATTACTTGGCTGGTGAGAACCCCACCGAGGCCATTCAGTCTCCGAACTGCGGCATCATAATACCTCCCTTTTCCCTTCTCACTAGTGTAACTCTTAAAGATCCGCTGACCGCTGCTGAAATCCGACATTGTTCAATTCCCGGTCTGTGTTCACTAGCTGTATAACGATTAAGTGATAAACTGGTTAGATAAACAGTTTTTTTTTTTTATTCCGACGTAATGTACTAATGGTACTTCAGAATGAGCTGTGTGATTAGCGCCGGGGTTAGGTGAGCTCCTGCCGGTTATGCAAATCAGCACAGCTCAACGTGCCTTTCGAACCATATTTACATCCATTAGCGCTCTTTGCTGCCATCCTGACATCTACAAATGGAGTGTTTAACTTTCCACATGCTGAAATGTTAAAGCAACAGTTGGAATTTGAGACCGGGATTTGAGATTTTTTGGAGAAATGGGTGGGTGGGGGTGGGGACGACGACACCAAACCATCTGGTCAAATTGGTGTTGTCTGTATTGTTGCTTCAGAATGTCTTTGTTCGTCAGATAGTCTGGTATGTATTGTACACTTTTCTGGCCACAAGCATCAGAATCTTGCCAGTTTGTTTATCCATTCAAATGCTTTATCCTGCTCTCAGATCCGGAGCCTTTCCCAGGGTTACTGTGTGTGAGGCAGGAATGAACAATTGAATGGGACACCAGTCCATCGCAGGACACCACATTCAAACCTAGATCAATTTAGAATAGCCAGTCCACCTCCATGATTATTTTTGGGAGGTGGGAAGAAACCAGAGAGCCCACAGGACACAAAAAGAATATGCCAAACTCTATATAGATGGTAACCCGAGCTCACGTTTGTCCCAGAGACCCTGGTATTACTCCTTGTGCCACACATCCCGCCAGTCGCCAGTTTCATTAGCGATCTGCAGTTATGGAGAATCAAACCTTTGATCACAGAACACAATACTTTATACTGTACTGTATACATCTGATGATTCATGTCCATTTGAAAAATTATTTAATACTTTTATGGATAATATTGATAAATAACATGAGTGTGTGTGTGATTGTGCCCTGTGATGGACTGGCACCCTGTCCAGGGTGTACCCCGCCGTGTGCCCGATGCTCCCTGGGATAGGCTCCAGGTTCCCCCGTGACCCTGAAAAGGAGTAAGCGGTTGAAGATGGATGGATGGATGAACATCGCATGATGTGGGATGCTGTTAGGAAAATCATCAGCAACATGTTGGTGTGATACCAACTATTTTCTCTAACAGCACATCCTGTTTTGTCTCTTATAAACACTGTAATTCGCCAGTGATGGCTGATTTTTTTATTTATTTATAAAAGAATTACTTATTTTTTAAAATCCATTTATAGTTATATAGCTTTACCTCTGACTGTTACAATGCACTGACACTGGAGACTCCTTCCAAGTGCCAAATAAACATCTCCTCACGGAAAACTTCGCCAAATCAATAATAACACTTTGTGTATGTTGACACCATCTTTGATTTGAATTGCAGTCAGCACTACTGTCAGTGCAGCCATGACGGAAAATGAATCATCACATGCTCGTGCATCATACAGTACATATGTCATCATCATTCTCAGGAAGTTTTTCCTCACCACTGTGGCGTCTGGCCTGTTCATTAAGGATCTAAATCCACGTCCGGATTTGTTTTGTGACCATGTCTATAGTTAAAAGCATTATACAATAAAAATTACACAGTGAATCAAATATTATGAGTTAACGATCAGTGGCTCAATCTCAGTCTCAAAAAGATGATCTTAGAGATGACTGCAAAAAAAAAGGAGAATGAATTTGTTTTTTAATGTGTGAAAGAGTACTGTGAAACTCTAGGACAGCACAAAGTGCATCATGGGATGCGTCCGTATCTGGGCCAAGCCAGGATAAACTACCACAGGCGGGAGCAGAAGTTTAACACCTGTCAATTCTCAGCACCTCTTCTGCATTTTCTCACAATCCCCATACCCACACACACACACACCCACACACACACACACACACACACACACAAACACACTCCTCCAAACCCCAACCTTGATGCCCCCTATCCAGCTGAATGTCCTCGATCAAGGGCAAAAAGAAATAAAGGAAGTAAATTTACACTGAACAGTTAAACGTCTCCATTTGCTAGCACAGTTAAATCGAGCAAGGGAAAGCAGGCAGTGTGTGCAGCAGAGATGCATCGATTAGAGGGCAAAGCAAGCGCAGGTTTGAGCAGGTCCCCTCCCTCTGGAGTGGCGCAGGCTGAACAATGAGCGCTTGGTGAGGCCAGTTTCAATACGGCCCACAGGCTGCTTATTCAGCCGTCTGAATGGGAGACACGGCGAGGGGGCGAGCAAACGGGAACCGGGGAAAAAAGAAATGGTGAAAAAGCCACAAGAGGGGCCAATTGATGCTGCTAGCAGGTGGATGGTTCTCCTTTCAGGCCAAACTGGCGAGGGGGAGGGGGAGAGAACCGGCGCATTTCCTCTTTCAAGGGGATCACTTATCTCAAATCAGCAGTCTATTGAAATGGGTCCCCTCTCTCCTACCCTCACTCTCCCTCTTTCTGCCTCTCTCGGGCTCCATCTCTCTCTCTCTCTCTCTCTCTCTCTCTCTGTACACACACACACACACACACACACACACACACACACACACATACATACATACACACTGCTCTCGCGGCATCTGACAGCATGCCTTCCCATCCAGCAGCACCTGCCTCTTTGCACAGTGGGGTGATGAGCTCAATAGCGGCAGAGCGAGGTGGTTAAGCGTCATTATATCTGTGTTTGAGCGCTAGCAGAGCCCACACACATACACACACACACACACACACACACACACACACACACACACCAGCACTTTTAACTTAGCCTTTACACATACACACACTGATATGCACACACAGGACAGAAAGCCCACAGAGGTTCCTGACTGCCTTCAGCGTTGTGCATTTTTCCGGCCTCCCACCTTCCTGCCTATTTGTGGTATGGAATATCCTGTTGCTTTTGAAATTGGCCTCAGTTTGAGATGATCATATTCCATAATGGGAGGGGTGTGTATGTGTGTGTGTGGCTGTGCATGTGTATCTGTGTGTGTGTGAGTGTAGTATTGTTCTCATGCACCGAAGCAAAAAAGTACCCAATTCTCAAATAGCACTCAGTGGTGTTAAAGACTAAGTACTGGGGTGAGCGTACCTTCTCCTCCGGCTGTTTAAGTTCCACCTTCTTCCACTGTTTCTTATGACACTGCATGTTCTTTTTACATGCAATGGGCCTGTTTCGGTTCTTCATATTTTGATGAATGCCAAGCTGTAAATTATCAAGCATGTTCATGGCAAAACTGATTTATGTTTAGTGATGCTCACAAAACTCTATAAAAGGCCAAGAGAGCAGAAAATGATAAAATGGCGAACACATGGTGAAAGTGCTTCTCCTAAACATGATGTGTGCGAAATCTTCCAATTAATTTAGATCAGCTACTGTAACATAGGGTGCACGGTGGCTTAGTGGTTAGCATGTTTGCCTCACACCTCCAGGGCCGCGGGTTTGATTCCCACCGTGTGCGGAGTTTGCATGTTCTCCCCGTGCGTCAGGGGTTTCCTCCGGGTACTCGGGTTTCCTCCCCCAGTCCAAAGACATGCATGGTAGTCTGATTGGCGTGTCTAAAATGTCTGTAGTGTATGAATGGATGTGTGAGTGTGTATGTCATTGTGCCCTGTGATGGACTGGCACCCTGTCCAGGGTGTACCCCATGCTCCCTGGGATAGGCTCCAGGTTCCCCGTGACCCTGAAGAGGATAAGCGGTACAAAAGATGGATGGATGGATGGATGGATACTGTAACATGTTAGCATTCTGAGATTCTTTTCCTCTCACCACGGTTGTAAAGAGTCGTTATTTCTCAATCTACCTGACCTGCCACTCAGTGCATTTTATTTTTCATGCCATTCTGTTTAAATTGCTTCGGATTGGCTCTGGATCCGAGTGAGAACGTTTAACCAATAGTTCTTTGATAAACATTTTGAAGTGTACGGATAAATCATGATGTCAGGATATATATATATATATATATCCATCCATCCATCCATCCATCCATCCATCCATCCATCTTCAACCGCTTACTCCTTTTCAGGGTCACGGGGAACCTGGAGCCTATCCCAGGAGGCATCGGGCACAAGGCGGGGCACACCCTGGACAGAGTGCCAGTCCATCGCAGGGC
>JAFFST010044131.1:8328-28227 GCA_022414735.1 Noturus placidus | reverse complement strand
GGGGGGGGGGAGGATGGATAGTATTGACCAGCCACCTCTCCTTAATCTACCTCTAGGGTGGGTACATCCTTGAAGTAGGTAAAAAACTGTTGCCATTTTCCCAAAAATGAGTCTCCGCTACCTCTGATGTAATACTTGATTTTTTCCAGTTTCAAAAAGAACATTTGATCTTTAAGCCAGTCTGATATAGAGGGGGGTTGCGGAGAGGTCCAAGACAACAATATTCTGGTCGAGCAAGCAACGATGCAAAGGCCACAACACTAGCTTGTTTATGGTTCAGAGGCTGACACTGAGATGAAACACCAAAGATGGCAATTAGAGGACACACCTCCAAATTGATTCTAAGAATGTCGGCCATAGTCCTGAAAAAGGAGTTCCAAAAGTTCTGTAGTTTGGGACAGAGTGCAAACATATGACTCGGGTTACACGGTGAGAGTTTACATTTCTCACACATGTCAGGAACATTGGGATATATTTTAGATAGTTTACTTCTTGAAAGGTGAGCTCTATGGACCACTTTAAATTGTATGAAACTAAGAAACTAGGTATAAATGGATAAACATAAATGTATGACATTCTTTAAAGAACGAATGCAATTGGCAAATCTTGAAGTTGTTTATTCCTTACATAAAATATATATTCGAGTACCGAAGGATCCCGCTTCGCTCTGGTGTCCCCTGATCTAATCAGTGTTCTGTATTTATTGTGAAGGAATCTCCTTCCTCCTGTGCAGTCAGTAAATAATAGCGAGTAATTATAGCAGAGTGTGTGGAAATGATCCAGCTGTCGGTTTTTATCCAACACCCGCTGTACTTTTCCTTCACTGCCCGGCATCAACTTTACAAATGCGAACGTTATGTGCTCGCCTGTCACATGTCATCAGAACAAATGGGAAAACAAACTAAAACCAAACCACGCATATATTGGGAATCACGTTTTGATTGACATTTCTTTGTGCTCCACATGACATGCTGGTTTAATTTGCTCTCCTGCATGCTGTGTATTCAGTTTGCCATGACCGTTTTGCACTCCTTTTTGTTTTTTTTGTTCCTCCCTGCAGTTGGTCTTTAATCGTCTGTTTTTGTTCTCGCCTCTAGAGTCAGAATGCCAGCAAATCAGAAGATCAGAGTGAGCTGGTCTCTCGTGTAAAGAGCCTGGAGCTGGACAACAAGAACCTCCACAAAGGTGTGTGTGTGTTACCTTAGTGAGCACCAAATGTCTCCACAAGTATAGGAAAATCTGATAGTGAGACATTTATGACAAAAATTTGTATTTTTACAAAACCTGCAGCTTTAGTTAGAAAAACAACACCGCAAAGTTTCTTTTTTCGTTACTGAGGGTGAAGTAAGGGTTTGATTTAGTTACGTCAATGGAAGGTCCTCACGAGTATAGTAAGACGACGTGTGTGTGTGTGTGTGTGTGTGCACTCCCTGCCTACAAAATAAATCTTTCTGTTTGGGAACATTCTTGTTTGGTTCTTTTTAGCATCTTAAATGGTTTACTCGGAGCAATAAGAACCCATTAGTGTGGAAAAAGCATTCTTCAGTGGCTCGGATGAATCACGGCAGTCACATTTAACATTATGACTTTGTTTATACCGAAGTACTGCTGAATTCTTGACTCTGATTGGTCAGATGATGTTGATCTAACTTTCTCTGACAGTTTCAAGTAACCTGCAAATCCCAGGTTTATATTAACGCTCTCCTTCTAATACGTCTAATATCGCTTCTATAGTAACAGCGTGCTCAAGGACTTGTATGGAGGATGCACAACATAAACTAAGACTAATAAGAAGTCATTTTTGTTTTTAAGTGGTATTAGTTAACAAGAAAAATGTAGATGCTGCTCTGCAAGCTTTCTATAAGGAGACATTTGTCTAATCTAAATGAAAGATTTCAGCCAGTGCTTTGGGGTTAAAGGTGTCTATTTTTACCAGTACAATTAATGTGGATAGTTATGTAGAAATTATTTTTAATTATTATTTAAGCCATTGTCTCAGAACAAGTCTTTTGCATAGCTGAAAAAACACAGTTGGAAACTTTCCCTCTGGTCCGCAATGTTTGATTATATTTTCATTGGCCTTTTGCCAGTCTTCTAGCTAAATATATTTGAACCACCAAAGGTTGTGGGGCAGAGCTTTGTGTACCATTGGTAGGAATGGGGGTGGGCTCAATGAGGTTCGAAAAAATAATTCAAGTCTTTATTCAACATTTTTTTTTTTAACCCAACAAATTTCACATAATGCACCTACATAATTTTGCAGGTATTTATTTATTTAGTTAGTTAGTTAGTTTGTGGCCAAAAATGCTTGATTTGTGCTACTGATTTTTTTTGTTTGGTTATATAAAAACGTTTTTATATTTATTTTTTGCCTTTTTTTGCAGGAAACTCTTAGAACTGGCTAAATAGTTTTGCACGGTTTTTTGCAGTAATGTTTTGTTGGTAAATGAGACCTTTAGCTGTACTCGTGTTGAATCGACATGTAAATCGAAGAGTGCTTTGGCTGAATTAGTGATGTGATGTCACATGATTCATCTTGCAAGCTCTTTGGAATATTGCGGAATTTGCTCAAATTTTTTGCGTTCATTTCTGCAATCGCAAAATCCTTTAGGGACTGTCTGTGTTCCTTTAAGTTGTCTGACCGACAACAAACTGCATTGGTTTGAGGAAAAAGAATAACCGCTGACAGAACAGTAAGTGATGAAACGAACTAACTTGTTTCATGGAAGATCCACAACATTAACGTAACTAAGTCATAAATTGTATGACTAAACGGTAACGCTAGCGACTAGCAGTTAAAGTGGACTTGTAACCAGCTTCCAGTATTTTTCCACTGTAATTGTGAAACGTGTACATGGCACGTGTCATAGATGTCTGGCCACGCCCCCTCTTTTCCTCCCTGAGAGCCCTTGGCAATACTATAATCAATTAGTGATGGTTAGTCTGCAGGATAGGATGATGTAATGTTATACACTCAAGTCTATAATACATAGCTCTATATTGTTTAGTGAACACTTTTACTTACATGTGTCTGTGTCAGTGGTGGATGACCTGAGGGCCATGCTGTCCAAATTAGAGAGCAGATTGTCCGGGCTGGAGAAGAGTCCGAGTCAGGCTCCCAAAGCAGCGGCCGCTCCAAAGGTGAGGGGGAAAACAGCACGTACTGTACACTCTCAATACTCACACGCACACATGTGGTCCACATACTGCTGTGTATTTGTTAGTAATGTGTACTGAAGCTACAGCAGGAGTGTTGGTGAAATGGAACCAAAAGTACTATTGTGCATTGCAGAACGTACAGATTCTGTTTTGCGAGACATGCGTCCGTTTTGATATTCACTTTTCTCATCTGCTTTCTGTACGCACTGTATTCGGATCTCATTTCTCTCACAGAGGTCTAGCACTATCCAATCACGATCAACAGAATTATTCACGCAGTTATTTCCTCCAACTTTAGGCCGCTCCAGCTCCGACACCCAAAGTGGTGGTAAAGGAAGAGGACGACGATGATAACGACATCGACCTGTTTGGCAGTGACGAGGAAGACGAAGAGGCAGAGCGCATTAAAGCACAGAGGGTGCAGGAGTACGCGGCGAAGAAGGCTAAAAAACCTGCCCTCATTGCCAAGTCCTCCATCATACTCGACGTCAAACCTGTACGCACTCAGATCGTTACCGCTTTAGAGAAGTCTTGTACAAATGGATGCATTTATTATTTTAATAATTATCACTATTACATTTAATCAATATGGTTATTTATCAAATTATTGTCTATTTTTCTGTTTATTTATTTTATCGAGGTTTTTCTTCTTCTCTGCTCATACAAATAAATGCTTTATTGATGGTTTAATAACATTTTATTTATTATAATTAAAATAATTGTATTTATTAAATTATTGTAATATAGTTTTGTTTATTTATTAGTTTCTTCATCCTTTCTTTCCTTTCTTCCCATTGTTTCATACAAGAAAATGCATTATTTTGATATGTTAATTTTTTTTTATTAAAATGAATGTTTATTCATGTTTTTTTTTAATTGAATCAGTTGGATAGTTTTTTCCTCCCTGCTGTCCTTACTTCCTGTTCATACAAATAATGCATTTTCATATTTATTTGTATAGTAAATATTTTATTTTGAATAATGTAATAAATAGTAACAGTAATTTTAATAGATATGAAATAATGCCATTATTTGTTTAATTTTGTATTAGTCATATAAATTGAGAACTAAATTATGTAAAACTATTATTTGTAGTTATTTCATTAAAATTATTTGTATTGTATTAAAATATTTTAATAGTTGTTTATTTATTTTATTGATCTCTCTCTCTCAGTGGGATGACGAGACAGACATGGCCAAGCTGGAGAAGTGTGTGCGTTCTGTGCAGATGGACGGTTTGCTCTGGGGTGCCTCCAAACTGGTTCCAGTTGGTTATGGCATCAAGAAGCTGCAGATCAACTGCGTGGTTGAGGATGACAAAGTTGGAATCGACATACTCGAAGAGGAAATCACCAAATTCGAAGACTACGTCAGTACTGATTTTATCTCAAAACATTAGCAAAACCCCTCACATGGCACAAATGACAGATGAGAACCATTTTGTTCAACCAACTATTCATTTCTGTGTATTTTTCCTCCATTTTGTGTGCAGGTCCAGAGTGTTGATGTTGCTGCTTTCAACAAGATCTGAGCTTTTGCTTGAGAATCAACTAATCACCTCATTTCAATGGCTGCCTGCTGCTTTTCTATTGCACAGTTACCAATAAACCGTTACAAAGGCTTACAAACAGAGTTGGTGTCTTGTATATTTTTATTATATTTGTGAAGTCAAGAGAGTGTGTACATTTGAAATTGTCTAGTAGTAATAGTAAGTCAGAGTAGTTGGATATGTGGTGTTTTGAGTATATTTTGCTATCAGATACAATGGAATGATGCAAATTTTGCAAGATTTTAAACCAGTGAAGCAGCAAAGGCGCCAACATTTACGGTTCTACCATAGCATTTTTTGATCACTTGCTACAACAGTAAATGAACGTTACTTTCTCATTGCATTGACCTTTTGAACTGTGAATGCACGAGCCGTTTGAAAACAAAAGGGTTTTTTTTTTTTTTTTTTTTTAATTTAATATTGTCATTCATTATGTATCATGAGGTCATTCTCATTTTATGTGTTGAGTTATTTTTGGTCTTCCTTTGGTAGATTTTGGATTTGTTTGATTTTTCATTTTAGTAATACGTGTTAACACCATAAAGCCATCCTGTCCACTGAAAAATGCCAAGGTTTTTGTGGTAAAATTATGGTTTATTAGCAATGTTTCCACCTCTGGCATGGCAAAACATCTTCAAGGTTAAAAGAAGTTTAGTATTCAAGAGACTAGCCTGTTAAGATTAGTTTTATTATGATTTCACACTTCACTGAAATCTGAGGTTTTCCCCACAAATTTCCTTTTTTTATGACCATGGGGGGTGGGGGGGGTGGTTTCTGATTTGGACCACAGGTGTTGATACGTGGCATTGAGTCCTCAGGATGAAGGGTCAGGGTCATGTCCATCTATTCGCATCTAATCTGTCATCAATTTGCACCAATGGGAATTCATCTGTGATCGCCTTGGTTATGGGTATGTGGTAATCATGGTGTCAGATCTTATTACAACTGGTGAAACCCATTGAATGAGTGCCAAAATGTCTTCATGGCATGTTTTTATCCTTGAAGACATGAGCCTGTTCATATCCGTGTCCAATATTTTTTTACGATTTCCTGCTTCACCCAAATTTTAAGCTTATCTCAATCATATATTATATTGATTTCCTTTTTATGGCCGGAACAGCAAAAATCCCGTTGAAATCCGATATTTTCAATTCAGATTTGGTCCAAAATCTGAGGTTTGACCTTGGCATGATCAGTCGGGTTAAAAAATAATGTGACTTTCATGTCAATTTTATTGCACCTAATATTTGTCATCAATTTCCACCAATGGGAATTAATCTATTATGGCGGCTGTGGCTCAGGCGGTAGAGCGGGTTGTCCACTAATCCACTAACCGTGGGGTTGGCGGTTCAAATCCCGGCCCGGGTGATCCCATGCCGAAGTGTGCTTGGGCAAGACACTGAACCCTAAGTTGCCCCCAATGGCAAGCTAGCACCTTGCATGGCAGCTCTGCTACCATTGGAGTGTGAGTGTGTCTCATTTGTAAGTCGCTTGTAAATGTGAAAATGATATTTCTGTAAAGCTGCTTTGAGACAATGTACCATTGTAAAAAGCGCTATACAAATTGATAAATTAATTAAATTATGGCTACTTTGGGAACATGCTGTCAGATGCCACGTTTAAACAGCGGTCATGTTGACATTAGGTAGCTAGCTAAGCTTACTGATTATCTCCAAATAATACTTTTATAAACTTCTTGGTTTCCTAGCCTGTGGGTTAGTTAAGGAATGTGACCTGTCCTGACCAGTCATGACCGGTCTTGTATGTAAATCTGTATGGGTGAATGAGACACAGTGTAAAGCACTTTGGATAAAAGCGTTATATAAGTGTGCCATTTACCATTTTAAACCTGAACACAGATTTGGTTTAAACAGTGAAGATACCACAAGTCCACTTGCTGCACAAGATGTTCTTCGGATTCCACATTATCTAAGCTGAGAAGTTAAGGATGGAGCACAGTTTGAGTGTGGAACCAAGGCCAAGCCAAAATCCGGGATACAGAGGCTGGGAGAACGTTGTCTGTATCCTGTGCAGTAAAGTCATAGTGTCCCTTCTCGGAGAGATACAATAGAAGGCTAGGATCCCTGGCTTGTGGTCCACATATACACCTATCCTGGCTGAAATAGGAGATGGGATCTCCAGCTTGGTTTTATTGTGCTGAAATATGCAATGGCTATCAGAAAGGTTCAAACCCCACGATTTGGAATTGCAGCCTAGTTTTCCGTCAGTGCTTCCACCGTGCCTGTTACTCCCTTTGTAAGAAACTCCGATTCCAATCCCACCACTGCCACTCCACTCTACCTCCCAGTAACAGCATGTGGAGACAGGCTCCCTGGCCAGCACCTGAGCCCAGCCACTGAATCTCTCCAGATTTTCTGGATAGCACTGGGATTCATAGCAGGTGGTAACCTTCCGGTTCCCTTCTGAAAGGCAGAGGAAGGAGCTGGCAGTGTTTGGGTCCAATGTCACTTCACAGCAGACTGTAAATGAAGAAAATAATTAGCTAAAATATGGCTGTTTATTGGTGACAGGAAATGATTTGTGCTGATGAAGTCATGAGGTTAGACATTTTACTGTAAACAGTACATGCACAGGAAATTTTATTTATGTATTTATTTATTTATTATTTTTTAGACACACTACCATCTGCTCCCAAAGGAATTCTGACCAATCTCATGTGCTCCTGCAGTTATTTCAGTTTTTATTCATGTGTAATTATCTCTAATTTGCCCTTGGTCAGTTCCCACCTACCAGCCAGTTCCCCCATCCTACGACAGCTTCCAACAGGGGAGGATAAAGGCTAACACATGCTTTCTCCAAGAAATGTGAAGTATATTTTTGTAACTGCTGCTCCTGCTGTCTTACAGGGTAGTTTAACACACTTGGAGGAAAGAGTTATCTGCCCTCTTCCAGATACATAAACTCACAGATGTCCACTAGTGGATAGTAGAGAGTATTCCATCCCTCCCACCTAAACAAAGCATAGCCAAGCATTACTTTCTTGGACTCCTTGCCACAGATAGCTGTGGCATTGCTGAGATTCGAACTCCTAATCTCCTGAAAATATCGTGAACACTTTTCTATTGCACGAATAGGATGCGCTCATGTATGCGGAGGTGGGTCGATAGTGCTTTCCTCAGTGTGTTATGCAGCCCCCTGCAGCGTTTGGGAAAGATGTGGTCAGCTGGCTTCACGTGCCCCAGAGGAAACACGAGCTGGTTGGTGGGTGGGAATTAGCCAAGACTAAATTAGGAAAAAGAAAAAAAACTCAGAGGCTTTGTCTACACCAATCAGCCATAACATTTAAACCTCCTGCCTAATATTGTGTCGGTCCACCTTGTGTCACCAAAACAGCTCTGACCCATTGCGGCATGGACTCCACAAGACCTCTGAAGGTGTTCTGTGGTTTCTGGCACCAAGATGTTAACAGCAGATCCTGTAAGGTCCTGTAAGTTGTGAGGTGTGGACTCCATGGACCGGACCTGGCATTCATGTGGATGTCCAGTCATCTAGCCATCGCAATTTGGCCCTTGTCACGCAGAACTTAACTCTTGCCCATTTTTTTACACATCAACTTCAAGAATTGATCATTCACTTGCTGCCTAATACTGTATATCCCACCGCTTAACAGGTGCCATTGTAACAAGATCATCAATGTTATTCAATTCAGTGTCAGTGGTTTTAATGTTATGACTTATTGGTGTATATTTGCATATTTATGTTTAAACTGGGGCCATCACACAACACTTACATATTTCTGGTAAAAGTCGTCCAAGATGGACATTACATAACATTACAGCATATAGCTATGTACTATAGTATATGGTAACATTTTTGGTCACTTTTATAGATGATATTAAATGATATTTCATATTACTGAGGAACTATAACTGGATTTGAAGCCATTATTTACATAAAACATTTTGGATGCGAGAGACTCGTTATCTACGTTAGCATCATAGCTCTAATGCAAAACAACAGTAGCAAATATCAGACAGCAAATGTTTCTCACTCCAATGGTTCAAAGGTTGTAATTAGCAGATCTGTGAGAACAATATGCTTACACTGTAAAAAGTCGGCTCTGGTCTTTGGCTCAATTTGTGCTTGGTCCACAGGAGAAACTGAAAACCATTCAAGAGAACAATCACATAATGTAAGACACTGCCCTAATCTTAATTAAAGAAGTTATGGATCAGGTTTCAAAGTGTGTGTTTGGGGTTCACTACCAATTTCAGGACATACAGGAACTGTGGAAGAGCTTTCAGTTGACAGACTCTGCTCATCTTTTACTGGAAGGACACAGAAGAGTAAAAGACAAAATGAGCTATATATAGTGTACACACCACTGGTATAGCAGCATCACACCAGCCGATCGTTAATTAGTTTCCTGTAACAGTGCACCACTGAGGCACCCTTGGCCATCCATGAAAGAAATCAGTCAAGTGGAGTTGAGAATTTTATGTTACAAAGTTCTTAGTTTGCTCAACATTGATACTGAACTCACTTAAATCTGAGATCCTGGCTAACTCCCTGTCGCACACATCATTCACTCGCTCACTCAGCTCTGTGACGGCTCTTCTCAGGACCATCAATGAGAAGTATGGATGGACGTCAACGCCAGGCAGCTCAACAGGAACAGCAGGAACCAAAAGGGGTTTGCATTTCTGAACACAAACAGATGAAGAAAGCATGCTGAGAATATGAAATTAAAAGTGAGATGAATATCACATATCACCTCTCTGCCATGGAACAGGAAACGTGCTACTACAATCTGAATTTGAAATTATAAATGAGATGAATATCACATATCATCCCTATGGAATACAAAACGTGCTATTACAATCTGAATTAAAAATTTTACAAATATGATATTTTTATGCCTGAATTTGTACTTGAAGTTTTTAGTGTTGAATTAAATCAGGCTTTATGATAATCAGCTGGAGAAAATCTAATTATACAGTTCCCTCCATTAATATTTTTCTGGATAAACCCGTGCTGTGTTTGCAATTGTTTGATATCCATGAGAGCAGAGTATTTTTGTAATTTTTTTTTAAATAAAAGATCAACAAGTTTAAAGAATAAAGATAATTTTTCACAGCCCTCTCTGCTCATTTACCAAGGGTGCCAATATTAATGGCGGTCACTATATATATATATGTGTGTGTGTGTGTCACGATTCCCCCTTGAAGCAGGAGTGCAGTGCACAGGCGCGCATGCATCCTGCTCTTTTCTGAGCGGGTTTGATTGTTGACAATTCAACACGTGGACTTTGTTTATGTTTATGTTTTGTCTCCTCCCATGCTCTGTCATCTGTTTACCCTCAATTGCTGCGCTGATTACGCATGCACTTATACCACGCACAGAGTAGCACTCGGCGCGGAATATTGATTTGGAAACTTCTCTACGTAAGCGTAAGAGTAAAGCCTTGTAATAGTCTATAGTCTACAGTCTATAGTCTTAGCCTTAGCCATAGTTGTGTTAGTTAGTTTCAGCTGGTTTCTCCGCTAACCAGTTTATAGCCTTAGTTTATGTTCCAGTGTCTTGTTACATGTATCGATCTCGTTTGCCGTGACCTCGTCTTTGCTTTCTGCCTCGCCCTATATTACCCTGTTCACCTGACCCTTGCCTGATTTGGATTACGCTAATGGATTACATGTTTTGGATAACTGCCTGCAACTCTTAATAAAGACTGTTCAAATTGCATTTGTATCCAGCCTTCTCTCTCCGCTGTCACGAGCCGTGACAGAATATTCCGCCATCACCATGGATACAGCATTTGAACGTAGAGGATGAAAAACCCAAAAGGCCACGCCCCTCATCCCCGCGTTGGACTTGATGCAGTTTCCACAGAAAACCTTTGTGGATCTTCCGGACAGGTATGATGGGTTCTTTGGCTACCCGGAATATTTTTTGATTGACAGTCAAACTTATTTCTCAAGTTTAATGGACCCAAAGCCCAGCGAGAGAGAGAGTGGATCAGATTCATGGTGTCCCGGTTTTTTGGCCCAGCTCGCAATTGGGCACAACGATTTGCCGCCTCGAGATCCCGGGAACTGGAGAGCTGCAGACAATTTACGGACATATTATTGCAGAGGTTTGGAGAACCAGGGGAGAGCTATGACCTGGATCAGCTTTTGAAGGGCGTAAATTTGGAGCACAAGGTGGGCCTACCTTTCCACATACACTATGAGTGGATGAACCACCAAGAGTCTGTTAAAAGGGACAAACAAGCTCGGCGTCCGCCCAAGCATGAAAGCCCTGTTTCACCGGGCAGGCCCGGGAGCCAAGTCACGTCCACGTCCAGGCCGGAGAGCCAAGGCACGTCCACGTTCAGGCCGGAGAGCCAAGGCACGTCCGAGTGCCAAGTTACGTCCGAAAGCCAAGTTACATCTCAAGTCCCCAAGCCCCAGGTCAAGTATCAAGTCCTCGAGCCCCAGGTCAAGTCTCAAGTCCCCGAGCTCCAGATCACTGCACAGGTCCCTGAGCTCCAGGCCCAGTCTCAAGTCCTCGAGCTCCAGGCCCAGTCTCAGGCCTCAGAGCTCCAGGCCCAGTCTCAGGCCTCTGAGCTCCAGATCACGGCTCAGGCCCGCAGGCTCCAAGACGAGTCTCAAGTCCCTGGAGCCACGGCACAACCTCCTTGCCCAGCTGAGGTCGTCGCTCAGCCCCCCTGCTCAGCTAAGGACGCCTCTCAGAGTCTCTGTTCAACTGAGGACGCCTCTCAGGCTCTCTGTTCAACTGCTGAGGACATCGCTCAGTCTCCCTGCTAAGCCGAGGACATCACTTTGCTCTCCAGTTCGGCTGGGACTGTCTCGCTACTTTCCGGCGCTGTCATGTGTACTATGTACTCAGCATTTTTGTTTTTCCTGGACTGCGGCCCTGTCTCCTGGCTCTGCTTGGGACATTCTGCCCAGGGGGCCGGGACCACAAAGGGGGGGGGGGTGTTCATGGTGCTCCGGGAGTAGCGCCTTATGGGGGGGTTATGTCATGATTCCCCCTTAAAGCGGGAGTGCAGTGCGCAGGCGCGCTTGCATCCTGCTCTTTTTTCGAGCGGAAAATTGTTGACACTTCAACATGTGGACCTTGTTTACGTTTCTGTTTTGTCTCCTCCCTTGCTCTGTCATCTGTTTAACCTGTCATGTGTCATAATCATTCTCAGCTGTTCTCGATTGCTATATATAATATAATATATAATATACTGCTCAAAAACAATAAAGGGAACACAGTGTTTGAGACATGTATATCAGATTGGTTTTACCATTCATTATACACTGTGCAAAAAAATAAAGGGATCACTGTGTTCCCTTTATTTTTTTTGAGCAGTGTACATATATAGCTTGGTGGTTCTGGGGTTTTGAACTCATGACCATCTGAGCACTAGAACAACACAGCTACAATTGAGCTACCAAAAGTAGAATTTGAATCCTAATTATTTTCACATTGAATTTTTAACCTTGCACAGCAAATTCAACCCATGGAATATAATTCAAATGAGATTGAATTCGACCCCAAAACTTCACTTCCCATATCAAGAGTTAAAATTTCAGATTTATCATTTAAAATTCAGATTATAGTCTTTAATTTCATCCACATCTGGATATTGTTTCCTCCCCAGTCGAGCCTCCTCTTTAAGACAAAAGTACGTTTACCAACAGGAAGTGGATGTGATCGTCAGTGTTTGACAGCAGCTCCAGCTCGGCTTCTTTCCTCCTGGTATCTTCAGTTTGTTGGTCCAGATGCTCAAGCAGTCCCTCAGCTTTGGCAAGTGCGGCTCTCTCTTCAGCTCTGAGCAGCTCCTTAACCTCGCTGTGTTTCCTTTCGATGGAGCGCAGCAGCCTGGTGCAGATTTTCTCACTGTCTTCTTCCACGGCTTGTGCTGAGCGCTGTGGAGGGAAAGATTCAGTAACACTCGTCTTTTTGGGGATCAGGATTTTGTATTTACCTGAATGATTTGAGCTAAATGATCCATCCATGCATCCATCCATTTTCTATACCAGTTATCCTTTTAAGGGTCACGGGGAACCTGGAGCCTATCCCAGGACGCATGGGGCACAAGGCGGGGTACACCCTGCCAATACATCGCACAATCACACACACATTTGCACACCCATTCATACACCCATTCATACACTATGGATACTTTGGACATGCCAATCCTGTGGAAATTCCTGCAGCACTGGGAGAACATGCAAGCTCCACGTAATCGAACCCCCAACCCTGGAAGTTAACCACTAAGCCACCGTACGCCCTTGAACTAAATGATGGAAGAGGTATTTTTCCAAAGTATCTACTGGACAGGCTGGAATTACTAGAGATAAATCTTACTTCTAGAAATGGCCACCAGTTATTTACTACCAGGGAACACAATCCTTTTGACAAGGTACAAATTACACCTGTGATGCAACTCTAAAGCTGAGTATTTTTCTATAATGCCCCCAAGTGTTGTATTCCTTATTTAATATTAAATAATGTATTAAATTCAGCAGAAATATATTTCTTTTTCATCATTTATGAAATGGAACAGGTTTTGTTATTGCCCTCTGCTTACCTTGAGGTATTTCATGATGTTCCTAAGCTCCTTTTCTTTCTCCTTGCTCCTTTGTTTTGATCTTCTCAAAGACTCTTCTAACTGCCTCTGTTTATGAAGTAACATCAATAAGGAATTCATTAAGACTATTCAGACACAATAAATATAGTTAATTTATATTTTACCATATGTCATCATCCCGCTAAGACGTATTTGTGTCTAAAGTTTCTCAAGGTTTGCAGTGAATAAGGCTAACATTCATGGTTTTTTATGTGTATTTTTATTTTCACATCTCATTTTTACGTTTCATTCTTAAGCCTAATTCATTAACTTTTGACATGTGATTCATACACGTTTCATTCATTTCCACTTGTGATTTTTTGCACGATTCATTTATTTTACATGGGATTTTTACACGATCTGTTTATTTTCATGTCATCCATACACATGGTTCATTTTCTCATGTTCACTTGATTCATAGATGTTTCATTTATTTGCATGTGATTCATACATGCGATTCTTTTATTCTCACGTGAGCCAAGCACATGATTCATTTATTTTCACATGATTCATGCAGACAATGAATTTTTCACGTGATTCCTACATATGCATTTTTTCATGTAATACATTCACGATTTGTTTATTTTCATGTGAATCATACGGTTAATTTTTTTTCTACGTGATTCCGACATGATTCAATTTTCCCATGTCGTTTGTGAACTATTATTTTATTTACATGTGATTCATACACAATTAATTTTACACGTGCTTCATACACATGATTCATTTATTTCCAAATGTGATTTTTACACGATTCATTTATTTTCACATGATTCATGATGGATTTATTTATTTTCACGTGATTACTTCACAATCTGTTTCTTTTCACATAAACTGAACAAGTTTCACAGACATTTGACGTACAGAAATGGAATAATGAGCCCCTGGGGGGTTGGTTAATATTAAAAGTAGCAGTCAGTATTAGCTGCATTAAGTACTACAGTGCATCTCATTCTCATGGACTGCCACAGATTGGTCAGTTCTTGCTGCGAGATGTTACTCCACTCTTCCACCAAGGCATTTGAAAGTTCTCGATCACGTCTGGAGGAACACAGTTACATGTAATTTTCCACTGCACAGGCGATCCGCTGTCCTTACTGTCTCCCTGTAGCACTGTAGCACTCTTACGCATCGTACATTACAGACATTGCAGTTTATTGCTCTGGACACATCTGCAGTCCTCATGCCTCCCTGCAGCAGGCCTATGGCATGGTCACGCATGCAAGCAGGAACCTTAGGCATCTTTCTTCGGGTGTTTATCAGAGTTAGTAGAAAGGTCTCTTTAGTGTCCTAACTTATTGTAATTGTGACCTTAATCGCCTAGCGCCTGTACTGTAAACTGTTCATGTCTTAAGGACTGTTCCACAGGTGCATGTGCAATAATTATTTATGGTTCATCTAACAAGCATGAAAAAACGCTTTCTAATAAAGCTCTGTAATGCTTATTAGCACAAGAATGTGTCCGCTGATCGACTACTGTACATTTGGAGGGAAAATTATTTGATGATTACTCACAGGTAATGAGTAAGAATGAAAAACTTTCTTGTGTGTGTTTAGCAAATAATATATTTAAAAAAAAAACAACCCCAATCTTTGAATCCGAAGCATGCCTAACATGTTTGCACTTAGCCAATAAAATCCTAATCAGTTCAGACACCTGAGACGGGATTTGTGTAGTTAATCATTACTTTGCAATGTCAGACAGGTCACACAGGAGATCAATTAAATCTTGCATTCTTTTCCTTTTTTCTACGACAACATTTAGTGCTATATTAAACCAGTCTAAATTTGACCATCTTATTTTTTTTTTTTAATTTTATAACACACACAGACAGTTGTTGTTAGTTTGGTCGTTATGCAGGCTCATGCTTGATGGATTTCTCAGAATCAGTGCGTTCACCTCCGTCCTGTAAACTCCTCCCTCAGCAAATAATGTTTGCTTTTTCATTCATGCACGACACCGAAATGGCTGTTTAATCTAGCGCAGTGGGTTTCAAAGTGGGGGCCGCCAGGGGGCGCCCGGGGGGCCTCAACAATTTGCTGTGAAAAATAAATTAATACATGATTCTCACTCTCAGACAACCACACACACAATCAAATCCTAATGTAATGTAAAAATGTAAGTATTATTAAAAAGGGGGATATATTCAGAAGTCTGTATTTTTAATGTGTTTTCAAGAAATCTTTCAAAATGGGGGCCTCGGTCAAATGTTAAGCCTCACCTGCTTTTCAGTCCTCTCCTCGACAACTGGCACCGTGTGGTGTCCGCTGTGTCCGTCCGGCACGCAAAGAGGGCAGATGAGCTGCTGATCTGTGCGACAGTAAAACTCGAACAGTCGGCCATGACGATTACACACTCTCTTGTGCAGTTGTCTGGTTACGTCCGTTAGTTTGTGTGTCTTGTGCTGTTTGAGGTGAGCCTCGCAATAGGAGGCCAAACACTTCACACATGACTTCACAGCTCTACGCTTTCTCCCCTGACATGCATCACACTCCAATTCGATCATTTTAGCATGAGGAGCTTCCTGGATCCCGGAGTCCCTCAGCTTCTCTCTCAGCTTCTCCACCAGACCTGCCAGCACAGTGTTCCTGGCCAGAGCAGGTCTCGGGTTGAAGCCTCTCCGGCACTGAGGGCAGGTGTAACCCGCCTTGTGTTCGGTTTTCCTCCAGTAGCCTTTAATACACTCCATGCAGTAACTATGGCCACAGGGAATAGTCACTGGATCCCTCAACACCTCCAAACAAATGGGACAGCAGAAGTGGTCCTCGTCCACCGAGATACAAGCTGCGGCTGCCATTTTAATGACAGATAAGGGAGAAGCAGGGCGAGGCTTTTATGTGCACACACACACACACACAGAGGGCGTGGGAACAGCTGCACAGGTGAAAGGCGATCCATGTTGCGCCCAAAGCAGCTCACAGCAACCAATCAGAAGCCAGGGCAGAACAGTGGAGGGTCACTTCCCTGTGCTACAGGTATGAAAGAGCAGCAGGTGCACCTGCTGCTTTGCATACAACTGATAGGATAATGTTCAGGGGACAGCAAACATCCAAGATTTAATTATGCTTCATGTCGGTACAATTTATTTCCATCAACCTTAATTCTGCTCAAAGGAATAATAATAAAAAAAATTCAGCAAAAACCACCAAAGTCAGTGAAGCGGTGTCTGTCACATGCCGTTTAAAGGAATACACAAGGTTTATTTAACTGTAACGATATCCATAGATTACCACAGATGAAATCCTGGTTACCTGAAACTCACTATAGACGTACACTGATCAGCCATAAGATTAAAACCACCTGCCTAAGATTGTGTATGTCTCCCCTGTGCTGCCAAAACCAGCCTTTGCTCTCCACACGGATCAATGAGCCTTGGGCACCCGGGACCCTGTCGCCGGTTCACCGGTTGCTATTCCTTGAAGCACTTTTGGTAGCCACTGCATACTGGGAACACCCGACAAGACCTATTTTACACATGCTCTGACCCAGTTGTCTAGCCCAGTGGGTCCGAAACATTTCCAGGGCAAGGCCCCCCAAATGGCAGTAACATTTGACCAAGGCCTCCCTTTTGAAAGATTTCTTTAAAAAACATTAAAAATACAGACTTCTGAATATATCACTCTTTTTATTAATACTTACATCTTACATATTTACATTAGGAATTGATTGTGTGTGTGTGGTTGTCTTGAGAGTGAGAATTTATTTTTCACACCAAATTCTTGAGGCCCCCTGGCGGCCCTTTCTTTGAAAACCACTGGTCTAGCCATCGCAATTTGTCCCTTGTCTGTCACATAGGTTCTGACGCTTGCCCATTTTACCTACTTCCAACAAATCAACTTCGAGAACTGACTGTATCTTGTGCCTAATATATCCCACCCCTTGTCAGGTGCTATATATATATATATATATATACACACACACACACATATTCATATATTTTTCCTCCTCCTATAGCCTCTGAAATGTCCTACACTTAATTTTTGCTACATCCACCGGTATTACCTCATTACCTACAGTCTAACTGGAGTTGATAAGCATGTTCTTCCTGTCAAAGACCCCTCCGTGTTGGGAAAATTACTAAATGTTACAAAACACTGACACTAGAGACTCCATCCATAAATTTTACAGAAACTTCTACTGCCAGAAAGCTACACCATACAAACGATTATAGGTTTTTACACATATAAAATACTTTTATTATTAGCCTTAGATGATGTAGAGTATCTGATATACAAGTATAAGTGTGAATAAGTATGTTTCATCTGTACACACACTCTTTTATATCAGACGCTCTCTCATACATTATATATGCACACAGACATATATACACATACATATATACACATATACATACATATATAATGTATAAATATAAATATATAAAATGTGTGTGATATATATATATACACACACACACACACACACACACACAGCACTCTACTTTTCCCACATTTTGTTGTTACAGCCTTATTCCAAAATGGATTAAATTTATCATTTTCCTCAAAATTCTTCAAACAATACACCACAATGCCAACATAAAAAGTTTGTTTGAAATCTTTGCAAATTTATTAAATTTAAAAAACAAAAAAAAAAGCACATTTACATAAGAATTCTCAGCAAAGACTTCAAACAAACTTCTGTCATGTTGTCATAGTGGTGTATTGTTTAAAGAATTTTGAGGAAAATGATAAATTTAATCCATTTTGGAATAAGGCTGTAACATAAAATGTGGGAAAAGTGATGCACTGTGTGAGTACATACATATATACGTATACAGCTATCATGTGTGTGTATTCTTTTATATATATATATATATATATATATATATATATATATATATATATATACACATACATATGATATATTATGTGTATACATATGTATGTGTATATAGTTATGGTATGTTTTTTGTGTGTGTGACTATAGAAACAATAACGTACAGTAGTAAGTTTGTATTGCAGCCAGAACTGCTGTCCGAGCTGTTGTTACAGAAAACAAAAGCACTCTTTCTGATTTCAGAATTCAAAAACACACGGGTATAAATAAATAAATGATAAATGATCGTATTGTTAAAAAAGAAGCTTTGTCTAAACAAACCTTTATACAACATACACAACCACTTCATTTTCCATCTTATGAAATATAAGCATTTGGCACTGTAATCATATAAAGGGGGAAAAAAACCCATTCATTTGTGTTAAGTAAAACATTAACTCACAAGCATTAAAGCACATTCTACAAGCTTATTGAATAAAATGTGGTATAATTAAAACACAAAGCTTTTACTCGTTCTACATTATAATCATTCATAACTTATTCAAATAAATTCACCACAGATACAAATTTCTACTGTAAATATTGTACATTAATCTTTTTATACAGAACAGCACTCTTAAAGCTCGTTCACATCCTGTTTCCATTTTTAATCTATTATTTATTAAAAAACATAAACACACACACACACAAATCTGGCCTCTGTAACACACATATGTATATCATATTATCCTTCTTTTTTATTACTTGTTTTTTATAAATAAAAAATCTTTAAATGTATATTATATTATATAATGGTCAAGAACAATGAAACATGAATTTCGTGCTGAATAGCATGCTTGTGTGTTCAGCTGCAATGCTACCGCCGTCTTCTCCGCTGATGAAGTCTCAGTCGAGGAGACGTTCTGCAGCCTACAGCAGGTGGAGAAACGGGTTAAAGAGGATTCATTGTAAGCAGAATGCTGGCTCTAGTATACAGACATGGCAGAGGATCTATTTAAAAAGCTTCTGTAATATGATAAAAGATCTAACAGATACAGGGGGAAATTTATTCTTCCTAAACTTGTAATTTATTTATTTATTTATAATAAAAAAAATCTCAACACACACACACACACACACACACACACTCACCAATTGCTGATGACATTGTGAAACCACTAAACGTCGACGCTGCAACACTAAAAGTATTTTGGCCAACAAAACCTTGAAAGACCGGATTTGTCTGAAGATCTATATACATATATAAAAAAAATACATTAATATAAAATCAAATTACAGTTATACACACAGGTTCACTGTAAATGGATGTGTAGTGCTTACTGAATATTGTGCATGTTTTTGACTCCATTTCCAAGACAAATTCATTATCCACTTCTACTTAGCTAATAAAGATTCCAAGTCTTATTCTGCATCTGATACTGACTCACTGATTCTGAACGCTCTTTTGATTCACTGATACAGGCTTTCATTCTTGTCGTGATCAGCTGCATAATGTTTATAACCGGCTTTTCTCCAAGAGTATTTTTTTTTTTCACAGAAAGAAAAGTCGTCTTTGTATTCCTAGAGCAGAACCAACCAGTGATTTGAAACTTCATGACTTCAAGCAGAAACAAACACACAATGCACAGCAGAAATGCAAATTTGCTTGATAACATATTGTAAATACTAGTACCTTAAAAATGAAAAGACCTGAGCGTGTGATACTGGTCTTACTAATAAGGAGACAACAATATTGATTCAAGCTCAACTATCTTCTGATATAGATCATTGTTTTGTGCATCATTGCAGCGATACTGTAAACATTCTGATCAATGCACTGTATTTTTTTTG
>JAFFST010044122.1:40293-59712 GCA_022414735.1 Noturus placidus | reverse complement strand
AGAAATGAGAAAGGGGGCAAACACTTTTTCACACCCCTGTACACACATACACACATATACACACACACACACACACACATGTATATATATATACACATACACAAATATACATAAATATATACATAAATATACTCACACACACACACACACCTCATTCTATTATATTAATAAAATATTAAGCAATGTTTTCACAAAATCTGAACACTAAAGTTGCATAAATGACTGCTTAAAAATGTACTTTTAGTGAATAATAATAATAATAATAATAATAATAATAATAATAATAATAATAAAACCTTGACTTGCATACCTCTCTGTCCAGACTCCTGTGTAGAGCTTTTGGGCTTGCTCTGGCGGAGGGTGATGTCTCGTCTTGGAGAGCTACTAGGCAACGTGCTTGAAAAATAAGTAAGGGCTTGTGGGGCTCCAACATCATGGCACTGGTCCAAAGTCTCTAAGCTGGCACTTATTTCCTGTCTCTGTATGCCACAAGACGAAAGTGCATGCTATTAAGGCAAGTTAACATACTTTCAATTTTCCATACTGATAACTAAAGCCTTGTGGTTTTAAATGTGAAATAATTATTAGCATACTCACAGGTCTAAGACTTTTTACTGGTGAAGTCTGACCTACAGGCAGAAATGAGAAGAAGATAGAGAGAAAGGAACAGAAACATAACACAATTAAATGCGTGTCACAAAGTAATATGAGAATAAAATGAGAGTCTGGAAAATATTTTAACGGCATTATCCATGATCTAATTACAACCCCAATTCCAAAATAGTTGAGACGTTGTGCAAATGTAAAAAAAGTAAAAACAGAATGCAATGGTTTGCGAATCTCATATGTTATTCACAATAACATATAGGTACATAATGACATACAATTCATACACTACAATTAGACTGTGACTATTCATTCATCTTCAGTAACCACTTCATCTTGGTCAGGGTCATAGTGGGTCCAGCAGGACACCATGCATACACATTCATTCATACACACTCATTCACACCCAGGGGAAATTTAGCATAACCAATTCACCTACCAGGAAATGGAGGCAAATCTGGAGGAAACACATGTGGACACTAGGAAAAACATGTCAAACTCCACACAGACAGTAACTCAAGTTCAGCATTGAACTGGATGCTTATGAAATGATACAATGAGATGTTTATCTCTCCTACAGCCACATATTAGTCTGAAATGACTTCTAAGTAGCACTTAAAATACAATATGGATGAGACTTAATATGGTTCCCCAAATGTAAACACTTGTCCTAGAATACCTATAACTTGCTCAACTATATCACAAGCTTTGACTAAATCCAGCACAGTGGATTGCCAAGGTTCACTGGGCTTACCCTGTTAAGACGATTGTTACACATGAGATGTATTAAATCCAGACTTAAAGGCTTCATATAGCTTGGCAAATAACAAAACAAGTTCCAGTACATTAGATAAAGAAAGTTATCTATTATCAATTAGAAATGGGCCAAGCTACATGGCATGGTTATGCTTAAAAAACAAAACAAAACAAAACAAAAAACCTTAAACCAGGCCTACTTAAAAAATGGTGCTACCACCAACATATATCATAGATGTGAAGACACAGATCTGCTGTATTTGTAGTACGAACAGTAGAAACCCCCAAAATTTTAAACACATTTAGCATTTTTTTAAATAGGTAGGTGTAAAATGCGGGGTAGATCTAAAAGACATCTTTCAGTTTCTAGATAACTGATTTTGAGCAAAACAGCTTAGCAGCAAGCCACTATCAATATTGGATGGGAGGAAGAAAAAAAATGAGTTCTACATTTGCCAAGAAAGATGGGACAATAACTCCTGATGAAACAAATGGCAGGCAAGACCATGAATAGATCTGAGAGCTGAGTTGAAATGCATATTTCATCGAAGACATATTAAAGATGGATAGAGGACATGTACATGAAAGGAGGAGAGAGATAGAGAGTGAAGGGTGGGAGGTGGCTCCAGAGAGAAGAGAGTATTTCTTAAAATCCTAATGACTGATACATGATTCCATCTGTCAGCACAACACCCATGCTCTACACATCCCCAACATTGATGGCTGTCAATCAAGTAGATGGAACACATATGACTTAACAAAATCTTACACTCTCGCTGGCTCTACTTTTTAGTAGTAAAAAGGCAAAGAAAAGAACTGGACTTCTTTCTCTGTCTTTTTCCCCACCTATATTTCTCAGGAACATACCAGATTTTCAACCTGTCTCTCTCCTCTACCTCTTCTCCCTCTCCTACAACTTATTAGCATACTCTTGGCTTTGAGCCTAGACCTACAGTAATACTCTACTGATCAAAGCACATATGGAGTCGTAGGAGATGGTTAGTGGTGCAGGGATGCATCCTGTAAGTGGGATTTAGGTTCATGTTCCAGCTGTGCTGCGGATCACCCATGAGGATGTTACTGTCTGATTTATGGTTGTGAAAGGTCAGGAGGATGCAGCTCTTGAATTACTATGCAACATGTCAGACACACACAAACCCTAATAGTCACCATTTGCATGTTGGAGTAGAGCCTTTAAAGATTGGAAAAAGTGGGAATTATAATGCTTAAAGCATGCGTAAAGAGGGCAGTTGAGTTCAAATGAGATCCATTGTCAATATACTGAGAAAGAACTTTGTGGATGTCTTTCCAACACATTCTCCACCACCTAGGAGTGCAAATTGGCTATGAGCTGAGTAAATGCATGACATTGTGGAATGTTTTGTAATGGACTACTTTGAAACTGCTGCCAAGGATTAGAGTTATGCATAAGTATTCACCCCACCAACCAAAATAAATATTTAGAGAAACTGTGTTTGACACGTGATCATATTTTTTAGGGCAAAACGTCTAAATTTTACAATACATTTAACAATAATAGTCTTACTATTAAACTTTGAAATCAATGTATAGGGTTTGAAAGGGACATATTTTGAACACTTGAGAGGCTCACTTTGATTGCTTTTGTAATGCATGAGAAAGAGATGTTGGCTGGTCCATTTTATTTTGTGAAGAAAAAGACAAGAAATGGAGAAGGTGTAATTCTGTCTGGTGCTTCCAAAGCCACAAGCAAACCAGCAATCAAAGAACCTCAATATCAAACTGCTGCTCTGTGTAGTCACAGAAGCAAGCATTTAATAATTTGGACTAATAGCAAACAGAGTATAATTAGACATTAATAATTAAACATTCTTAGCAGCAAATATGAAAAGCCATAGACAGATAGATTAGTTAAAATCTTTTCATCCCAAAACAAATAAAATATGGAATATATTTTTCTCCCCTTCTCCTTTTCACTGTCCTTCCCTTCAAAATAGTCCTTCCCTCTCTCTTTCCTGGTCTTTGCTTTCCTCACCTCCTCGCAGCACTAGCAGGTTGACCTCACTTCCCACAGGCAGCTCCTTTAGTATGTCCACCACCTGTGCATGGCTCAATGCCTGCACATTCTGCCTGTTGATCTCCTTGATGACGTCACCCTTGAGCAGGCCACGGCACCACTGTGCGTCCAGGATCATCTTCACCTTCTGGCCCAGCGGACTGTCAGCAATAGCAAATCCAAACCCGCCCGGGCCTTTCACCAGGGGCACAGTGACCAGCTCCGGTTGCAGCATTCCACCTTCAGGCCTCTCATCGGCACCGGTGGGAATGCTGGGTAGCGCTGCCACAATAGGACGTCCGCTGGCATCGGTAGTGAGGTAGTGGAGCTCCTGGGAGGAAGCATGCAAAGCATCACCCTTCACTAGCAGCGGCTGCCCATTGATGAGGGGTACAGCTGTTACCACTTCACCAGCCAACGGAGGAGGAGGTGGAGGAGGGGGAAGGTCTTCATTGTCCACCTGCACATCTGGAGGCAAGGAATAGCCACGACAAAGGACCATATCTACATACTGGCTGATGGGGATGCACTGGAACATCTGGACCACGTCATTGTGGGTTTTACCCAGTACCAGTGTGCCGTTGATCTCCACTATTACATCACCTGCGAAAAAGAGGGGTGAATGAGATCTCTAAAAGACTTCACAAAGAAATCATTTACATTAAAAAAGCACTGAATTTATTTATAAAGGTCTTGCTGTATATTCATTTATTTGACATTTGTACTACTGCTTTAAGGAACCCTTCAGGATGGAATTTTTCAACCTATTCTCTATCTACACACATCTTGTCAATGTACACTATATGGCCAAATGTATCTGGACACCTGACATCATGCTCATATCTGCTTGCTGAACATCCCATTTCAATTTTGGTCCCAACTTTGCTGTTGTAATAACCTCCACTTTTCTGTTAAGACTTTCTACTAGAATTTGGATTGTGGCTGTGGTAATATCCCATTCAGCCACAGTAGCATTAATCAGGTCAGAAACAAATGTTGGATGAGGAGACCTGGCACACAGTCAGTGGTGTTCAGTGGGGATGCGGTCAGGGCTCAGTTTTTCCACACCAACCTTAGTAAGCCATGTCTTCATGGACCATGGATCTATACAATTGTGTGTTTTTAACTTTGTTGCAACAGTTTGGGGGAAATACACACATGGGTACGATAGTCAGGTATCAACAGACTTTTGTTTATAGTCTGTATGCAATTAACATACAAGAATTTTCAACAAGTACAGAAAAACCTCACTTATAATAAAAGTCTAAAAGAAGTTGCAGGGTCAGTCAATAAATGTTTATGTAAAACACAGTTATAGATAATGGCATTTCTGATAATTATTCTGTTAAGTACAGTATTAATATTTGCACAAAATTAGTGGTTTATATTATCAATGTAGTTGTGGGGCTCTGATGGTGTCTGGAGACTAAACTTAAAAGCTAACTTAAAACGTATTGCATTGTAACATTGGATTAAGAACAGCTTTAGAAAGACATTATATATAATACTATAATGATAAGATAATATATCTTAGCATATGTATTGTTCGAGTGTAATAGCTGTAGATCTGAATTGGCCTTACATAAATACATATTAAACATTTATTGACAGAATTCAATAACTGCCTATAGTTTTCCATTATATACGTGTTTGCTGATCGAATAGGTCCTTCATTCTTTGCTCAGTATGGGGAAATTCCTGCCCATGGTATTTGGCCAAAAGCTACATGTGTGACAAATAGAGATAAGGTTAAATAAAATGAGATATTTCTTTAATAAACAAACAAAGATATCATCAGGGGCACTGGGGACATCTTTGCTTCATCCATTTGGTGTTTTTAGGTGTAGTGCTCTCCCTCACCAGAGGCCATCTTATTGTCTTGTGCAGCTGGTCCATCTGCCAGGACATTCTTCACCTGCAGGAACTCATCAGGTCGGTCTCCACCGATGATGGTGAAGCCAAAGCCCTGAGCGCTCTTTTTCAAAGCTGTGTGATATAACTCGCCCTTCAACTGAGTAGGATCACGAGTGAAACCTGGAGTTCCCCCTTCACCACCTAGAGAAATAATTAGAAAGATTTCCATTCAAATCTTCCTTTTCTTGTTGTATTTTTTTCTGACATGATGATTTTGACAGGACAATAACAACATGAATTTATAGTTTTTACAGCTTAAGCAGTTATAGCTTGGCTAAACAGAAGCAGAGACAAATATAAGAGTGTGAGATGCATTAGAAAGCTCTGGCTCCCGATGATAGCTTTTATATGCTTGACTGACCTATAATTAAACAAACAAAGTGCTTCACCCAGCTGGTGTTATAAACAAATCCATTATAACACTTGCCTTTATGACACTGCAAATGAGATAATTCATTACCACACAGCCCCAAACATACATCCTGAATCCCCAAATACTGCCATTTCTATTTGCTTCTTATGTTAGCTAGTAGTGTTTGAAGAACCCTTCTCTCGCGCACGCGCTCGCTCTCTCTCTCTTAGATTCAAGTAGCTTTATTGGCATGGCAAAGCACTGGTAACATTAAATTACAGACATACACATTTACACACAACTTAAGAAAAAGCACACACACACAATGATTTGCTCTATCACCCGAATGTGTCTATGTCTAATCACTGTATGCCTGTTGATGTTATTGTGTGGTTGGTGGTACTGTTCCACTGGTTACTCTTTTGTCATGACAGGACCTCACAAACCTGGCAGCCTCTCTCTCTCTCTCTCTCTCTCTCTCTTTCTCTCTCTCTCTCTCTCTCTCTCTCTCTCTCTCTCTCTCACACACACATAAATCAAGCAGGCAATGTTTAAGAATAAGAAGTACAATGAACTCAGACAAACTCAGTGAAATAAGGCTTGGAGTTATAGACATAACCAGAGGATAAATAGACAAAATAATCAAGCACTAACACAAAACATGTGAACACAATGGGTAACAGACCAGATGACAGAGACAGAACCAAAACAAAGTTGCAATGTTGTTCAAGTTGAAGTTTTTTTCAATAGGAAAAGTTTTTTTTCTCATTGGGACTAGTCAAATGTCCCACAAAAGGACACTGAAGAGCATATATTTGGGTTTAAAAATAAGCATATAAAATGACCCACTGTCTCATTTCATTCACATTTATTTTTTTCCCTCAAACACCAGTGTCACAGATGTGTATGACAAAATGGCTAATAAAAGCAGAAGGAAAGGACAAACAATGAAAATTACCCTACTCACACATTTTTTTTTATTTTGCTTATGATCAGCATTTCAGTAAACACTCTTGCATGGGAATGGAATAAAAGGAACTTTCTACATGATCTGATTTTCCAGGAAGCTGACCCAATCGAGCCAGGTCATTTAGTCTTTAGCAGTGAACTTAAAATCAGGAAGGGCAGTTCTGTGATTGTGCACACACAGACAGTTTCCTCTCACAACCAGTCAGGACTATGTCATAAAAGGTCTGTGGAAATCATGACCTTGTAATGTCAACACATTGGGAGTGCAATAAAACAAACAGTGATGAACAAAGCTTGGCTTCATGTCTTCATTTGGGCAAATGAGTCTGTCTATTGTATGTGATGAGTAAAATTCCTCTCTCAGACAAGTAGGAACAAGAGGAGGTAAGAGAACAGGAATCTTTTCAAAATCTAGGTTTTGTCCCCCCTATGCCCCCCACCCCCCCTTTCCATTTCCGTGTACCCCCCTAGATCCAAAATCGCTCCTATGCCCCTGGGTAAGAGGGGAAAAGTATGGGCAAAAGAGAAGATGTGTGCACGAAGGAGGAAAAGAATGACAGAGATATAATTGCACTTCCTATTCATCAGTTCTTCCATTTATCTTATACTCCCTTTCACACACAGACACATTTTTACTCAGTTTCACAGAAAATGACAATAATTTTCTGGTATTGATTTTAGCTTTGTTGATTATGGCATTAATATGGCAATTCAGTAGGCTATCATTAAAGAAATTCCAGACAGATTGTGCACTGTGTCATCAATACACATCATATGCATGTAAAGAAGAACAAAGCAAGAAAAGTAATTGTTGCTTTTGGGTCTTTTCAAAAATATTTGTCTGCTGATTAAATCTAATGTTTTCGACTGTTGTATTGTTGAAGATCACATTTCACGTTTTGCCAACTGGATTTCTTTTTACTTGTAAATAAATTATGAAAAAGAAGTACATCTTTCCTTTTTTAATTTTTTTTTACATGTACTTAACTGCGTGTGGGGGCGCGCGGTGGCTTAGTGGTTAGCACGTTCGCCTCACACCTGCAGGGTCCGGGGTTCAAGTCCCGCTGGGGCCATGTGTGTGTGGAGTTTGCATGTTCTCCCCGTACGTTGGGGGTTTCTGGTTTCCTCCCCCAGTCCAAAGACATGCATGGTAGGCTGATTGGCGTGTCCAAAGTATCCGCAGTGTATGAATGGGTGTGTGAGTGTGTACCCAGCCATGTGACTGGCAGCAGCTACACGCCGGTCACAAGCCCGGATAAATGGGGAGGAGTGGGGAAAGCAATGGCAAACTACCCCACTACTTCTGCCGAAATGCTTTGTGGATTACATCGATGAAATACGTGGAGTAGTGATGACCCATAATATGACCGAAGGTCGGTCTTGATTAATCGGTGAAAGAGAGAGAGAACTGCGTGTGACAATGGGTTTTTACCTGGAGCAGTTGCTGCCCCCTTTTGGCACTGTGCTGCAGCTGCAGCCTCTTGCACAAGTTTCTTCTTTGCTTCTACAACTGGATTCTCAAATTGGGTTCTTTGGTTTATGTGACTGCAGCACAAAAAAAAAAAAGAAAAAGCAGCAGAGGATCATGGGAGAGTTATGAGAATAAACAACCAGGATACATCATACATAGCAAGTCTCACTATTTCCCTGATGCTTGTATACAAAAGACTTTAACAGCATATAGATTAAATATTGTGTGTGTGTGTGTGTGTGTGTGTGTGTGTGTGTGTGTGTGTGTGTGTATGGGTGTGCGTGGGAGGGTGTTTAAAATATAAAAAGAAACAGCTGGAGACTGAGCGTACTTACTCAACATAGTATGTGCCGTATTGTGCGTCCTCAATCTCCTCCCAGCCGTATGGAAGCTCTGAGGAACAGATGATGAATGACTTCTAAAGTAAGCGGTCTTGGAAATACACAATGCTCACACACAATAGGGCTCTGTGCAATAACACACCTATGTGCATTTACACAAATTGCTTTTTTTTTATCTCAAAATGTATTAGTGGTGAGTGTGGTTGCATACATGTATGTTTTTGTGTAGCACTGTTTGTGTGCCCACTGATGTGCCCAATTTACCCCACATATACAGTATCTCACAAAAGTGAGTACACCCCTCACATTTTTGTAAATATTTGATTATATCTTTTCAGAAGTTGTCTTTGGGAAATAGACATACGAGTGCTGCCAGCATTGCTGCAGAGGTTGAAGGGGTGGGGGGTCAGCCTTTCAGTGCTCAGACCATACGCCGCACACTGTATCAAATTAGTCTGCATGGCTGTCGTCCCAGAAGGAAGTCTCTTCTAAAGATGATGCACAAGAAAGTCCATAAACAGTTTGCTGAAGACAAGCAGACTAAGGACATGGATTACTGGAATGATGTCCAGTGGTCTGATGAGACCAAGATAAACTTATTTAGTTCAGATGGTGTCAAGCGTGTGTGGCGGCAACCACAGGACTACAAAGACAAGTGTGTCTTGGCTACAGTCAAGCATGGTGGTGGGAGTGTCATGGTCTGGGGCTGCATGACTGCTGCCGGCACTGGGGAGCTACAGTTCATTAAGGGAACCCTGAATGCCAACATGTACTGTGACATACTGAAGCAGAGCATGATCCCCCTCCCTTCGGACACTGGGACGCAGGGCAGTATTCCAGCATGATAACAATTGGAAGAGGACTCCTGTGGCAACCTCTGAAGCTCTGGTGAACTCCATGCCCAAGAGGGTTAAGGCGGTGAAAATAATGGTGGCCACACAAAATATTGACACTTTGGGCCAAATTTGGACATTTTCACTTAGGGGTGTACTCACTTTTGTTGCCAGCGGTTTAGACATTAATGTCTGTGTGTTGAGTTATTTTGAGGGGACAGCAAATTTACACTGTTACACAAGCTGTACACTCACTACTTTACATTGTAGCAAAGTGTCATTTCTTCAGTGTTGTCACATGAAAAGATATCATGAAATATTTACGAAAATTTGAGGGGTGTACTCACTTTTGTGAGATACTGCACATACACGTTGTCTTACTAACCATGTGAGTTCCTTCCATTGGCTTAATTATTAATGATGCTAATTGATGGTATGCTACACCTAAATCCATCTGTAACCTCATCTTCTGTAATTAAAAGGAAACCTTTTGGCTCTTTTAAAGTTGTTTTCCTCATGGGTGCCAGTCAAATCCCCACAAGCACAAGTTTCAGACAATCCTATTTTGTGTGTGTGCGCATGTGTTGAGTGTGTCGTAATGCAAGTGCTTGATACTGTTTTGTTGCTTGGAGTTACTGTGTATGTCATTTTTTATTTAAGTGCTTTAGTTAGATGTTTACACATCTACACATATTTAGTTGCCTCTTACACCACAGCGGTTTGCCAAAAATTACTATTTATTACAATGATTATGTGGAGTGTCTGCCGAACACATCTCAGTGTATGACCTCTTATAGGAACAATAATGTATTAGAACAAGTGCATTAATATAAAACCTATCAATTATGTTACAATCATAAATATTCAGATGCTACAGAAAATAAATCAACACCTGCCTCAATAATTCAGTCATGTTGGAGTACATGTATTCTAATCAGCACACATTCTCTGTTAAAAGAAAAATTATCTGACCATCATTGGGGCGTAACGTCATAACTCATTCACTATAAATTTTGTGTGTTTATGTGTGTGTGTGTGTCTTTAGACCTTCATAATAACAAAATCAAATGTCCTCACAATCAGTACGTTTACATGGACAACAATAATCCACTCTTAATCTAATTAATACCATACTTTGTTTAAGAAACTACCATGTAAACACCAACCTTAATCTAATTAAGGTCATAATCTAAGTAAGCTCTAATCAAATTAAGACAGGTGGAGTACTCCTGTTTTAGTCGTATTATGGATGTGTATTACAGAGATGTAAACACCTTAATCACATTATGAACATCGTGTGAGAGTTTTCACCACATTTTGCGACCGGACACGATCACACACGGCAGTTTTACGGCGAACAAGAGAGTTCGGCTGCGTCCCAAACCACATACTTTTCTACTATAGGCCTGTAGTGGGGAAAAATACATGCATCTCGGCTACTATATAGACAGTAACTACGCGATTTGGGACACACCCACGGCTTCAATTAGTTGTCTATTAGCACGTACAGCATGACAAATAATTAACTGCACTTAAAGCGTTTGTAAAAAGTTTTTATAAAAACACCCAAAACTGTATATGGTACCATAACGAAGACTAACTGTATGTTAATACGTGAAACTCTGGAGGGAAGTCGGAAGGCGTGGTCCGGTGACGTAATGACGCGGGCTCTTAATCTAATTATGATATATAACATATAAAATGAGTACATGAAAGGAGTATTCTAAAAGCGACTCATGTGAACACCTTAATCACATTATCTTAATCAGAGTAAGGTCAATAATTAGCTTACTGCTATCCATGCAAACATAGTCAATGATAGGATAATGTCACAATCATCCAGTCCTCATTAAAAAAAACATCCGGCATATGTCTAAAGCACAGCGGGAGAGAGAATTACCTCCATCCTCACACTTTTCAGGTGGTTTAGCTTTCTTGACAAGACGAGGGTCCAGCCATGTGGTTGATTTTGTGTTATGACTGCAGAACAAACAATACAGAGACATAATTTTAAATTAGAAGTATTTATTGGAATATAACCTATATTTAAGTAAAATTCCTAGTGAAAAAAAAAGTAAGTAGTAAGTAAAAAGAAAACAGAAAGTAACCATTTGTTTCTATATATAAACATGATATATTCCCCAATATATGCACATATATCTCATAATTGGTAATATGTTCCCTAATGTATTTCCTTTCTTTTCCCAACAGCCAGATTTGCTGTAAGGAAAATTGTATCATGTCAGTTCTAATGTCTGCTGTGCAAATCTTTTACAAATTTGCTTGTGATTATTTGTAATCATTTACGTTTCCAGGCATATTTCAGAAATATTTTCAGCTTTACATATTACAAAACAATAAAATTCATTAACTTCATCATTCACTTGTTGATGCAGCTCACCAGAAATAGTGGCCAATGGTTTAAGAATACGCAGGAACCACTGAAGTTTTTATAGACATGAGTAAAAAGGAACAGAGGAAGAAAGACTGTGCATAAGTCTCACTAATGAACAGAAAAACAAGCATTACCATGAGAACAATGACATATGTCAAACTGTCAAACTCACACACACCACCATTATTTCTCACATACACCATCAAACGTTCCTGCAAACTATCATACACCTCTCGCATACTATCATACGCCTCTCGCAAACTATCATACGCCTCTCGCAAACTATCATACAACTCTCACAAACTATCATACAACTCTCGCATACTATCATACGCCTCTCGCATACTATCATACGCCTCTCGCAAACTATCATACGCCTCTCGCATACTATCATACGCCTCTCGCATACTATCATACGCCTCTCGCATACTATCATACGCGTCTCGCATACTATCATACGCGTCTCCTATACTATCATACGCCTCTCGCATACTATCATACGCCTCTCGCATACTATCATACGCCTCTCGCATACTATCATACGCCTCTCGTATACTATCACGCCTCTCGCATACTATCATACGCCTCTCGCATACTATCATACGCCTCTCGCATACTATCATACGCCTCTCGCATACTATCATACGCCTCTCGAATACTATCATACGCCTCTCGCATACTATCATACGCCTCTCGCATACTATCATACGCCTCTCGAATACTATCATACGCCTCTCGCATACTATCATACGCCTCTCACAAACTATCATACGCCTCTCGCATACTATCATACGCCTCTCACAAACTATCATACAACTCTCACAAACTATCATACACGTCTCCTATACTATCATACGCCTCTTGCATACTATCATACGCCTCTCGCATACTATCATACGCCTCTCGCATACTATCATACGCCTCTCGTATACTATCATACGCCTCTCGCAAACTATCATACGCCTCTCGCAAACTATCATACAACTCTCACAAACTACCATACACGTCTCCTATACTATCATACGCCTCTCGCATACTATCATACGCCTCTCGCATACTATCATACGCCTCTCGAATACTATCATACGCCTCTCGAATACTATCATACGCCTCTCGCATACTATCATACGCCTCTCGCATACTATCATACGCCTCTCGCATACTATCACACGCCTCTCGCATACTATCATACGCCTCTCGAATACTATCATACGCCTCTCGCATACTATCATACACCTCTCACAAACTATCATACACCTCTCACAAACTATCATACACCTCTCGCGTACCAGCATACACCTCTCGCGTACCAGCATACACCTCTCGCGTACCAGCATACACCTCTCGCGTACCAGCATACACCTCTTGCATACTATTATATCAATTTCATATAATATCATACTCCACCACATGCTATCATACTCCTCTCACATGCTATTATATTTTTTTCATATATCATACTCCATGGACATACTATAATATTCTTCTCACATAATAGCATTCTCCTCTCACATACTATTGTATTTCTTTCATATATCATACTTGCAAACTATCATACTCCTCTCACATAACACTCATCTCACACACTGTTATATTTCCTTCATATAACATATAGTATCATATTTCTTGCATATTTCATACTCCTCTTACATACTATTATATTCATTTCATATACAACCACAAAAAATAAAATGTAAATACAAACAGATTGCAATAAATTGCAAATCTCATAAACCCATACTTTATTCACAATAGAATACAGAAAATATGTTTAAACTGAGGAAATGAACTATTTTAAGGGAAAAATAAGGTAATTTTGAATTTGATGGAAGCAACATGGCTCAAAAAAGTAGCATTGCCTCTTCTTTTAACAACAAATATGTCTGGAAACTGAGGCGACCAGTTGCTGACATTTTGGCTGAGGTAGGTTGTCCCATTCGTATCTGATTCAGGATTCTAGCTGCTCAACTGTCCTGGGTCTTCCTTGTGGTATTTTTCCATTTATGATCTGCCAAAAATTTTCAGTTGGTGAAAGGTCTGGACTGCAGGCAGGCCAGTTCAGTTCAGGCCAGTTCATATGTCATCTGGATGGAAGCATACGTTGCTCTAAAACCTGTATATACTTTTCAGCATTGATGGTGCCTTTCCAGACGTGCAAACTCCCCATTCCATAGGCACTAATGCACACTCATATCATCAGAGATGCAGGCTTTTGAACTGAGCACTGATAAAAAGCCGGATGGTCCCTTTCTGAGCCCATGCAGTGATTTCTATTACAGAATCATGCCTGTTTTTAATGCAGTGCCGCCTGAGGGCACAAAGGTCACGGGTATGCAATATTGATTTTTACCCTTGTGCACAGATTTCTCTAGATCTTCATAATCTTTTGATGATATTATGCACTGTAGATAGTGAGATTTATGTTGAGGAAAATTATTCTGAAATCGTTCTACAATTTGTAGATGCAGTTTTTCACAGATTGGTGAACCTCTGCCCATCTTTACTTCTGAGAGACTCTACCTCTCTAAGATACTCTTTTTATACCCAATCATGTTAGTGACCTGTTGTCAATTAAGCTAATTATTTGCAAAATCTTCCTCCAGCTGTTTCTTGTTAGTAACACTTAATTTTCCAGCCTTTTGTTGCCCCCGTCCCAACTATTTTGAGACGTGTTGCGGCTATGAAATCTAAAATTACCTTATTTTTTTCTTAAAATGGTACATTTCCTCAGTTTAAACATTTGATATGTTTTCTATGTTCTATTGTGAATAACATATGGCTTTATGAGATTGGCAAATCATTGAATTCTGTTTTTATTTACATTTTACACATCGTCCCAACCCTTTTGGAATTGGTGTTGTAATAACATACTTCTCTGACACACCATCAAATCCTCTGCATAACAATTGTATTGGTATGCTAGTCATGCAAATCTCTCTCATGCAAATTTCTGCTTGTGCTTATGGTGTGATCAAAGTGAGAGCAGATGTATGCATCAAAATGTAGCTCAAAATGTACCCCTACTATAGCAAATGCTTGTGTTATTTATTTGTGTTATTAAATTTACAGAAATGCCAAACATTTTTAAATGCTGTAAAGCAATTCACTAACACTGATTAAGCCCAAACACTGAGATGCGATGTTAACTGACCTGCTAATGCAGCTCCCTATTATTAATGCTGTTAATAATTTGGGAATTTGTTGGAAATCCTAAAATATTTATGAACATGTACATGCACACACACACACACACACACACACACACACTGCTCTCTCTGTTCATTAGAGAACATCTGGGCCACAATGTGGACTAAATTTACTCCTGCTCACTCACTGACTGCTCCACTGCTGCTTTCTACTGTTCTCATCAAAGACAAGATCTACTAAAAAGAACACAAATGCACAACTGTATAATGGACCGTTATACTTATGCTCCTTATACATTAGATTTAAATACTACACAAAATTCAAATCAAAACCATGTTTCTTATCCTTTCAGTCTCTAAGGAAAAGGTTAGCAACCTGAGCTCAGGATTGAATTGTGGACCCTGGTGTCCTATTACTGCACCACACACCACACTCATATACAGTATACAGAGTCAGCCTTACTCAATAAAGTAGACCATGCCCGTTTCAGTGTAGGCCATCTCCCAGTTGTATGGTAGGGGTTCGAGGCTGTCGTCTCTGGAGAGAGAACTCCAGGTGCGAACAAGGTCACTACTGCTGCTGCCACCTCCACGAGTGACACTGCTGCTGCTGTTAGACTGAGTATAGCTGGGCACCGGCCTCCTCCACTCCTCACTTCCCTCTGAGAGAGAGTCAGATACAGAGAGAGAGAGAGAGAGAGAGAGAAAGAGAGAGAGAATTATGAGACATTGCATGACACATAACACAAACACATGGCACAATGCAAAGCACTACAGAGAAGCAGGGGAGTGATTTGTATATTATGGTAGACAGATAGACAAGGCAAGACACATCTCTTCTGGTTTTGGAAGATGGCCAGGAAGACAAGGAACTTGAGAAATTGCAAGAAAAGAGATGGCAAGCAAATGGCAATGCCAAGCCAAATATTTCTAATGTCTTTATTTATTTATGTTATCAGAGGTGACTAAAATTGTGCAAATATTACATTTTGATGGCTTTTTTAACGATCTGCCTGCATTACTTTGCCATCTGCCTTTATGTTTTTTTCCATTCCTCCAAGTACTCAATATCGCCAAAGAGGTGACTACTGAATACATTAATCTACTAGTCTATGCAACCAAAAAAAAATATGAATAAATAAAAACACTATAATTAATATAATAAATATTATCACCCAATAGTGCACACAGTTGAACAGTTGTTCTTAGCCTTTCTTTTTTCTAAATTCATCCTATTCTACTTTAAGAGCCTGGAATATTGGTGTAAATTTATAGAATAGATAATAATAAAACATTTAATCTGTTGAAATACTAATTACCCTTTTTGAGTGAATAAAAATTGTATTGTTTTATATTTGACAGATATAAACTGATTTCAGAGTTATTTGCTCATTTGCAGTGATCTGCCCCACTTAGCTTCCATAGAGTTACTGTTCCACCAATGGTCAAAAATGGGACCTGCAACAAACACTAACAGCAATCCATAGAGTCAAATTTGCACTGCCCCATGTCCATTAAGACAGACTGTATGCAGTGGATCAAATCACATCAAGATGGAGAGAGACAGCTCAATTCAATTCTCCCTCACTTTCTCCCTCTCATGTTACCTCTAGATTTCTTTCTTCACATTTCTCTAGTAGCTTGGATTTAATACCATGATTACATATAGATAACCGTATGCAATAAAGCTTACATAATGTGTGGTGTTATTTCCTGATTGGCTGAAGAACAGCATGTTTATCCAGTATCCAGTATGACTAATCATGACAGCTTACCGTAGAATTATTAGTTTGAGTGGCCGGTACATTTCACTCTTCAATAATCGATTAAACGTTGTCTGTGATTCTTATGAATCAGTATGAATCAGCGATTCATTTCTCAGCACAACCGCATGCTGTGGCAATCTAATTTAAGGAATGGGTGAACTGGTATCATATTGCAGAACAGTTCGAATTTAAGCCCCTAGCTGAGTTCACTGGAATATATTCACTTCAACCTAAACCACCCTGTCACAGTGAATCTGGGATCTGGATTTTGAGGAAGAGAAAAACTGAGCATGCATAATCATTGTTGAGTTCGGACCTTGCCCCATTCTGTCCCATTGCAGTGATAATTTGCCACTAATTACCCCTTTTGTGTGATTTCCCAGTGATTTGATCATTTGTAGATATTGTGCTATCGTGGGGAAATGCGCGCACAGCCCCACTGAGCTTCCACAGAGTTACTACTCCAGTAATTTTCAAAAATAGGACAAGCATTAATAGCGATCCATATTGTCAAGGTTTGCACCACGCCATGATTTCTCTGTGAACATTTTCAGGGGAGGAGGAGCACATACAATGGTTAATGATAAGTTTGCCAGACTGGGCTGGTTTAAAAATACTCCATGGACAATATCTTGTTTTATTGCAAATAATTGAAATTAAATCTAATACATTTCTGCAAAATGGCAAAGTATAGGGACAAACAGTGTGCCTAAGATGTACATAAAATAATTATGTAGTGGATAATATCTGTCCATCAGAAATACATGTGATATACTTGTTTCCCCACTCAGCAAGAGAAGAAAAATGTGTCTTGGTCTAGTTATAGGTCTTTTGTGTGGTTTATGGGAGGATGTAGATGGGCTGGAAATCTTGCTAAAACCTGTCAACCCTGGTTAATTGATATTGCCTCAAACACATTGAAGGTATGTCTAAAGCTATTCAAAATTAGCTTCTAGACTGTAAGATAGATGCCTGTACAGTATATGTCTGATTCTCAACTACCTATTATGGGGTTACTTCAAAATGTTACTAGATAAGACCTTCCAAGTGTGTCAGCGTCTCGATTTCATTTTGTTTGAAACTATGTCGCTAGTTATGCCCTAACAAAATCTAGGGTCACAAGCCCCTGCTGGAAACCTTGCAATCTTGCAACTTCTTTCATTGTGAAAGTGGAACAAGCCTCCAAAACACATATTAAAATACTCCAAAGAAAAAGTACTTTTATTGGATTTCTTTCTACACAAGTGAAGGGATTATTTGCTTCAATGAACATTCAGAAGCTATTTCCTCTTCACTGGTATCAGCAAAGGCTTCGATTGGGACATTAGCCAGTCCCAACTGCAAACGATAACTATGCAAATGCACAGCCACTCTGAGATATAGACATTAATCAATAGCAGTGCACTTGAGAGCTCAACCTACCGCAGGCAACACATGCATATTCTGCTTGGTACCATGGCAACAATGCCTACTTTACAGATATTTTTTCTTTCACTCACTTCAATAGATTTCCATTAAGAGGACTACCGTTATGGTTTCCATAAAAACAGACTGTATACAATGGATCAAAGCACATCGAGATGGACAGAGACATCCCTCTTCAATTATCCTTATACTGTAGATTTTTCCCTCACTTTCTCTCTCTCATGTTGTCTCTAGGTTTCTTTACATTTCTCTAGTAGGCTGGGGTTATTTTCCGTGATTACATATGGATAGCCATATGCAATAAATCATATATAAATGTGTGGTGTTATTTCCTGATTGCCTGGAAAACAGCATGTGCATCCAGTATGACTAATCATGACAGCTTACCGTAGGATTATTACTTTGAGTGACAGGTACATTTCACTCTTCAATAATCGATTAAACGTTGTCTGTGATTCTTATGAATCAGTATGAATCAGCGATTCATTTCTCAGCACAACCGCATGCTGTGGCAATCTAATTTAAGGAATGGAGGGAACTGGTATCATAGTGCAGAACAGCTCGAATTTAAACCCCTAACTGAGGTCACTGGAATATATTCACTTCAAGGTAAACCACCCTGTCACAGTGAATCTGGGATCTGGATTTTGAGGAAGAGCAAAACTGAGCATGCATAACTATTGTTGAGTTCTGACCTTGCCCCATTCTGTCCCAATGCAGTGATAATGTGCCACCAAAGGATTTTATGTAAAGCTGCACCAGGCTTAGCAAGAAGCTCTCGCTGTCCACATCACCTCGAGTATATCAATGAATTGAGTATTTTGCCAGATACAGAGACATTGTACTCATTACTAAACATGACTCTGCTCAGGAAAAAAAAAAGTTTCATCAACCATACTAAAGGATTCTTTAGTTTGTCCTGTGGGAAAATAACCTAGGCTTTTTGGTAAAACCTTAGACATCCAAAGAAGCCATGTGAAATCCCTTTCTCTAATTGTGTAAAAATGAATAAGATGAATACACTCACTGGTACCCTTGCTCATTCATGCAAATATCCACATCATCCAATCATGAGGCAGCAGTGCAATGCATAAAATCAGGTCAAGAGCTTCAGCTATTATTCACATCAACCACCAGAATAGAGAACAAAATGTGATCTCAGTGATTCTGATTTCAGTATTTCACTTCCTGAAGTTTACACAAAATTCTGCAAAAACAACAACGAAGAACATTCAGTAATTTGCAGTCAGAAATTTTACAACGGTGGTGAACAGAATATCACCTCAGTGGATTTAATATCTGAAGACATCCGCAGTGTATACAGTGGTGTGAAAAAGTGCTTGCCCCCTTCCTCATTTCCTGTTCCTTTGCATGTTTGTCACACTTAAGTGTTTCGGAACATCAAACCAA
>JAFFST010044122.1:28400-39461 GCA_022414735.1 Noturus placidus | reverse complement strand
CCTAGCCAAAGTCTTGACCTGAATCCTATTGAGATGTTGTGGTATGACCTTAAAAAGGCCGTTCATGCTCGAAAACCCTCTAATGTAACTGAATTAGGACAATTCTGCAAAGATGAGTGGGCCAAAATTCCTCCAGGACGCTGTAAAAGCCTCATTGCACGTTATCGCAAACGCTTGGTTGCAGTTGTTGCTGCTAAGGGTGGCCCAACCAGTTATTAGGTTTAGGGGGCAATCACTTTTTCACACAGGGTCATGATGGTTTGGATTTTTTTTCACCTTTAATAATAAACACCTTCATTTACAAATTGCATTTTGTGTTTACTTGTGTTGTCCTCGACTATTGTTTAAATTGGTTTGATGTTCCGAAAGACTTAAGTGTGATAAACATGCAAAGGAACAGGAAATGAGAAAGGGGGCAAGCACTTTTTCACACCACTGTATATCAAAGATTGCAAAATTTATATTTTATAAACTGCTTAATGTACCAAAATATGATATTACAACAACAGCTGGGATACTAGTTCCACTTTTTATTAGATCTGATTAAAAAAAAAATAACAAAACACTGGTACATGTTTTCTGTAATTTATAAATGCATGCAGAATTAAATATTCACTGTTGTGAATTTATATATGTCAACACTTTCTCCTGCAGTTGGAACACAGACTACAGAATGTGCAGCTGACAAGAAAGCCAAACTGATAAAATATTGTGCTTACCAGAGTTCCAAATAAATATGAATCCCGTAATGTGTAATTTTTTGGAAAATTCTTTGGAGGACTTCTTCCCTGGAAGTGTCCAATTCTTGCCTTGGGCACTCAGCAGTTAATTCTGGTTCGTATAAATGTGGAATAACATCATATGGGGAAAATGTTCACCTCATCAAGCATGTTAATTCACATGTGAAAACAAATTGAAATCTATGCTGGAATCAAGGGCTTAAACAACCGAACATCAACAAAAAATACAAAAGCTGTTGAGCTAATACATAAAAATTAGAAATATATTTTTTGGTATGTACATTAAGATGATGTTAATAACTGGCAAAGGAACTTTGATCCTTTCATCCTATTATCTTATAATTATTGTGTCTCACCACTCACATGTATGGATTAAAATTAAGACAATTTAGACATTATATAGATAATTTATGTTGTGTATACTGTGACACTATTGTCTAATATACACTGTACTTGACAATAAAACTTGAAACTTGAGCTTGGCTTACTGCCTGAGTGCAGAGTTTCTCCCCTGTGTCTGTGTGGATTTTGCAGGTTTACTTCCACTTCATAAAAACATGTCAGTAGATGTACTGGCTACTCAATATTGCCCCTAGCTGTGAATGAGTATGTCCATGGTGCTCTGTGATAGACTGACATCCCGTAATGTGTATTCCTGCCTCGTGCCCGCTGCACTGGGGAGGGGCTCCGGTTCCACCATGCGCATCTCCCTGACCATGATAAAATGGTCTAAATATGAATTAATGTTTTTATTCTTGTGATTGTACATAGCCATTGAACATGATCTGAAATATGCCCTGCCATACATTTATATGGGAGGTCATTTCTGCTCTAAAAGCATTTGATAAAAATGCAGAAAAACATAAAACTTAAATGCTGACTACGCTGAATATAAAAAGCTATTGATTCTATTATATGGGGTAGTCCATTAATTAGGATCAAGGTCATCAAGGTGTAAATTAAAATAGATACATTTAGCATCTGTTAGTAATTATACCTCAACAACATAAAAATAGTCCAGGTCAAAATAGTTGCATGGTTGAGACTGTGGTTGACAACTAGATATACAGACACACATACAAATACACACACACACACACACACACACACCTGGAAGGCCGTTTGGCAGCACTGGCCGCTCCTCATCGTCCTCCTCCTCAGGGACAACACTGTCATTGCGGTCCATCTTGCTGACGGAGGTGGTGCGCTTGCGTTGGACTTCTGTGCCAAATTCTTCCTCAAACAACACCTGATCGACCAGATCAGGCTGAACCAAGTTGGGCTCTGCGGGGGGTTTAGGTGTGCCATAGTAGTTTCCTTTGAAAAGCACAACACAATCAGTTTCAGTCATAATTTCTGAGATTATTATAATAAGTTTCCAATTTAAATCACAGTGAAACTAAGATTATCATCATAAATTAAGAACAAATCAAAAGTCTGAATTAGCTGCCTAGCTTTGCTTTAGATTTTTACTAATGCACAGCTGAAATTGTGCTGGCTTTGATGGTAGTTGCTTTCTAAAAGCATGGCTGCTCAAAAAAACATGCTGTTCCAGTAACACTGGAGATACTGAGTCACCTTTCTTCAACTAAAAAGGCACTGAAGGAGGCCTCTGTCTCACATATGCATAAGACCAAGACTGTAGGTAATGTTAAGTTTAAATTGATTCCAATGAGACTTGCTCTGGATTCCCCTATCTCACCTTCATATTACAGTATCTAAAGCGGTCACATAATCTGTAAATACACAGCGTTGTTGGTCAAAGACACGGTCATGGAAGTCAACAGAGGAGTGAGTAGCTAAAGTAGATGCCAGAGGGACTGAATAAAGAGCAGCTTAGTTACAAATTAATATTCATTCAGATCAGAAAGCAGTGTTTTCAGGCTATGATGAAGTAAAATAAATAAAGGACCTGAGGGAATGCTTCTTTGTCTCTACCTGGTTCTATCTTTCTCATTTCATACAATGGTTTTGGAAAGGACAATATATTGTTTAGATTGACACATCAAACGTTCTCATTTTGGTGGCACACTGATAGCAATTACACTCTCCAATGGATTCAGTAATGAACCCCACATCCTCCATGTTTTTTTTCGAATGTAAAAACAGTTCATTCATATTCAGCACCTATAATGGAGCATCTAATCAGTGTGTTGTATAATGTGCTTAAATGGTTTACTAATACAGTGGGGTGTGTGCGCATGTGTGTGCGCATGTGATTGTGTGTATATTATTATTTTGTGTGTTTCATTAGTCTCTCTCTCTCTCTCTCTCAACATGACACTAGAATAACTCAGTATGATTGTATCTATGTCAAAGAGGAAATAAATCTGTCCAAATCAACTGCTTAATCTTCATAAATTAAACGCAGATTAATTTAAAACATAGGATGTACTATTTCTATTTGTTTACTGTCTTCATAATAATAATAATAATAATAATAATAATAATAATAATAATAATAATAATAACCTCTTGATTCTGATTGATGCAGATAAACATTAGGTTAAGGTAAAGTATTCTTTTTTTTTTTTAATCATCACTTACATTAAGACTTTCATTTTGACCCATACAAGGAGTGTAATTAGAGAATAGAAATGGAACACACCGGAGAATAAGCTTTTTTTTTAACACTATGTAATTACTGTGAGTAAATCAGTTCACCTCTTTCTGAATATGCATTGGGACCATAACAGCTCTGAGGGCACAATTTATTTTTTATTAAACCAGAGAGAAAGTCAAATACAGGACATTTACAGCTAGGTGTATGTTAGGTTTCCTAATACAGTATGTGCTACATTTATCTACAAACAGTGATTAATAACCAAACAAACAACTTCTCAGTATATGACCGTCATGAAGGTATGACCACAACTCAGCATCAAAGTACATTTGTGGTATCATTTGTCAAAGCTGAGCTACGAGCTACATTGAGCTGAGTAATGGGACTATGAGGGGAAACGGCACCTCAGCATTTTCTTAATGTTACTGAAATTGTAACTGAAGGAGAAGGTAATTTCCATGTTTATAAATAATGACAAGATGATGATCTAAATAAACAAATGACATTATTAGAGAACTGCTGGATGAAGAAAAGAGTCTATATAATTTAATAGAGAATTAGAAAGTGACAATTTCAATATAAAGAACAAAGATTTTAATGCATTTTCTACCTCCAACAAATTCACAAAGAGACTGTAAGACTTGTATTTATGTGTATGACATAAATACCACTGGCATTTGTTCCCTTTCTTATCAACTTGCAGATAAGAGCTATTTGTGTGACAGCATATATATATATATATATATATAAAAAAAACCTCTCAAGCATGGGGGATAAGGATATGGTTTCTCTTCTGGACAACCACGTTGAACCTTCCGGCCTGTTCTGACCTTCCGGTTAACACTGTCGCTGACAGGTTTTTGGAGACGAAACAGCAGTGGTCAGCCAGTTCCATGAATGGAGCCCAGGCCAGTACTGATGTGAGGGAGGCACAGAAGGCAGGTGCGATTGCTTGCCTCCACCCACAGAAAGCCAGGGGGACCAGGAACCCAGAGTCACAGCCTGTTAGTAGGCCTGATTTAAGAACTAGTATCAGTGCCAAGCAGGCAAAGAAGAAGCGATCCTGTACTAAACTACCTGGATGACTGGTTAATTCTAGTGCGATACAGGGAGTTAGTGATTGAATATGATGTTCTCGCCCACATAAGGAGCTTTGAGCTCAGGTTGAACCTCATAAAAAGTATGCTTTCTTCAGTTCAGAGGATGACTTTTCTAGGGATTATATGAGATTTGACTACGATGAGGGCGTATCTATCACCAACATTCATAAGGTCAATCCTATCAACATTGAGCAGGATAAAGTTGGATCTGGGCATCCCCTCCAGTCTCTATGACTGTTTGGGCTTATAGAAGCAGCAGCAGCAAACGTCAGACTGTTGGGCCTATTGCACATCTGAGGACGAAACCCCTTAGAGTAATCAGTGTCACGCAGCGATGCCTACGTGCGCTGTGAATTTGGAGGTGTCCCCGGTTTCTAGCTTCGGGTCACACTCTCGGGACGTCCCCTTATCCCAAGAAGGAAATGACAGATACCTCCCTCACAGAGTGGGGCGCGGTCTTAGACGGCTATTCAGCTCACGGTCTCTGGAGTGGCCCTCATCTAGAGTGGCATGTAAATTGTAGAGAAATGTAGGCCGTATTTCTAGCACTGAAATTCTTTCTTCGTCAGGTGAGAGGTCACCATGTGTTAGTTGTGACAAACAATACAGCGGTGGTCTCATATAGTAACCACCAGGGAGGGTTATGTTCATGCCCCCTTTTCAGGTAGGTGCAATGAATTCTTCACTGGGTGGAGGGAAAGTTTTTGTCAATGAGTGCAATGTACATTCCAGGCAACAGAAATGTACATTCCGGTTGCCTGTACCAGACATCCTGTCGATGCAGGGGTTGAGGCCAGGGGATTGAAGGCTCCATCGACAAGTGGTGGACTCCATATGGTAGAGGTTTGGCCAAGTGAAAGTGGAGATGTTCAACTCAGAGGAGACAACACATTGCCCTCTGTGATTCGCCCTCACTCCTCCCACACCATTAGGGCTAGACGACATGGTACACACGTGGCCGAGGTCACATCTGTACACCTTTCCCCCGATCCCTCTAGGCCCACAAGTTCTTGCAAGATTTTGCCAAGACTATCTACATCTGCTGCTAGTAGCACCATATTGAACAGCTCGAATCTGATTCTTGGGGATAATGGTTCTTGGAGATATCCCTACTGGATGGCACTCCCTGGGAAAATCCCATTCACAGAGATCTATTGTCTCAAGCCAGAGGGTTGATTTATCACCCTCGGCTGAAACTACGGAAACTGTGGGTCTGGCCCCTGAGGGGCACCAACTCATAGATTCCAGTCTCTCAATCAAGTTTGTAGAGACCATGTTGAACGCTAGCTCACCATCCATGCGAAAATTAATCGGAGAAGTTGCTGGTCTGATTTGGCAGTGACAGTAGAGGTGATGCTGTGTCAAAGCAGCACATCTCTAAATGGATAGTGGAAGCAATCTCTATTTCTTATGAGGTGCATGGTCTTGCTATGCCTCTGGGCATAAGGGCTCAATTCACTACAGGGGTTGCCTCCTCGAAGGCTATATCCAAAGTAGTACCCTTACAGAATGTGTGTGCTACATCAGAATAGTGTTAAAAATTGGTTGGACATCCCAGTAAGCACTTTTGGATCGATGGAAGTGGAAGCAGTATCACTACCCAAGAACTAAGATCTATACAGGGGCAGCCCTCAAAACTCAGACACAAGACAGAGACTGGTGTGGGAAGTTTTGGATTTGTTTGCCTGTCTTTCTCAAATAAAACATTTACTTGCAAATGCTCTGCTGCTTTACATTCAATTAATGTCATAAAGTGAAATATTGTGGTAACAGCATCATACTTTGGGTATGTTTGTCATCCTCAGAACCTGGACTGTCCTGATCTGAATCCTATTCGAAATCTGTTGCATTTTTTAAAAAAAGTTGCAGTCAATAAACAACATCCAACCCTGAAAAACCTGTAGCAAATCTGACATTGAGAATGGACAATAATCACTCACAGACAGTGTGCAACGATGGTATGGAACTTACTTCAATAGAATTATAGCTGTTAATGTAGTAAAGGTGGTTCTACCAAGCACAATCTGAAGGGCTTATGCAAATCGGCAATGGTCAATATTTAATAAAACAAAAAACAATTAACATAACAATTTTTTATTGATTGTCATACACTTTTCAGAGTACAACAAACTATATCAATACAGAATCAACATTTTTTAAATTAAATATTTTTGAAAGATCTGCTGAAAAATAGTGAATTTTGACTTTGAAAAGAGCATACTGGTTTGCAATAAAAAATACTGACTCGAACAATCTGTGTAAGTGTCATTGGTAATCAAGTGGAATCTAACCCTAATAGAGGGTTGAACACTTTTGCAAGAATCACCGGAATAGATTCTTGTGAGTATGAACATGCACACTAACAACTTCAACATGTTATGAAATGACTAGATCACGTGTCATATGGCCTTCATTTCCTAAAACCTTCTCTTTGAGCACCTAAAGGGTCAGCGCTGTTTCTGAGTGACAGCAAACCCTTGAGGTTTCCAGAGTTCTTAGGACCATCCAAATTTCCATCACACTACCCATTTTCTGTACTGTTTATCCTACACAGTGTCGCAGGAAGCCTGGATCCTATCCCAGGAGACTCAGGGCACAAGGCCAGGACAGCCTGGAAGAGGTGCTAACCCACCCCAGGAAACAATTGCACACTCTCTCTCACACATGCACTCAAACACTATGGACAATTTGGGGCTGGCAGCCTACAACATATTTCTCCGTATTCATATTTAGCAAGCACCTTAACCAAGATCACTTATTGTTTTAGAGAGAAATAAATCAATACAGACTGTTGGCAGAAGAGTGTCATGGAGTGCTAAAACAATATGAGAATTTTCTGACCTTATTAAGATTAAAAATACAGTGGTAATGTTAATTCTCCTTTGAGAATTTGGAATTGGAAGAGAAATTAGGTCTGGAGCTTGAGGATTATTACTGGGGCAGAGTGCTAGATAATATATGGACCACCACGTCATGCGCTAGACTTAGTTTCATACAATTTAAAGTGGTCCATAGAGCTCACCTCTCTAGGAGTAAACTATCTAAAATATATCCCAATGTTCCCGACATGTGTGAAAAATGTAAACTTTCACCGTGTAACCTGAGTCACATGTTTGCACTCTGTCCCAAACTTCAGAACTTTTGGAATTCCTTTTTTAGGACTATGTCCGACATTCTTAGAATCAATTTGGAGGTCTGTCCTCTAAATGCCATCTTTGGTGTCCCATCTCAGTGTCAGCCTCTGAACCTTAGACAAGCTAGTGATGTGGCCTTTGCATCGTTGCTTGCTCAGGGCAGAATATTGTTGTCTTGGACCTCTCCGCAACCAGCCTCTATATCAGTCTGGCTTAAAGCTCTAATGTTCTTTTTGAAGCTGGAAAAAAATCAAGTATAACATCAGAGGTAGCGGAGACTCATTTTTGGGAAAATGGCAACAGTTTATTACCTCCTTCAAGGATGTACGCACCCTGGAGGTAGATTAACGAGAAGTGGACGGTCAATACTATCCATCTTACCCCCCCCCCTTTCTTTCTTTGTTTCTCCCCTCCTTTTTCTTTTTTTACATTTTTTTAATTATTTATTTATTTATTTATTTGTTGTTTGGGTTGTTGGGTGTGGGGTTCTATTACTGGGGTAAAAAAGTTTGATTCTGTATGGATTTATGAAAAACTAATCATATGTAATCGAATTACATGTACATGAATCATAAGTAAATGAATCATATGTAAACATTCCTGGGTGGGGTGGGAGGGGCTGCTATTGAAGTAAAATTGTTGATTTTGTATTGATATATTTTGTTGTACTCTGAAAAGTGTATGAGAATCAATAAAAAAATATAAAACCAGAAAATCCATTATCGGGAACACTTGGAACATGCTCCACATCCCTTGAAACGAAAGCTAAGCAAAAGCCTCAAGAACCTTACACTATTCACATGAAAGCAAGGCCAAAACAGTGAATCAGTAGCTGACATTATTGTTGTGCATATAAATCTACAAAATGTATGCTTAGCATGGTTATATTTCTGTGTGCATATTTTTTACTTTTGGTATTTGTGTTTACGTGTGCATGTGTTTGTGTGTGTCTGGGAGCACAGCATCTACTCTCTAAGGAAGGATGCATATGGACATGTCTGTGTGATCTGCCAGAGCATCCCAGCAGGCTTTCCCTGGAACAGCTATAATCACAGAAGCAACATGGGGATGCATTAACTCAAGTAGCCTACCACACTCAGACACACATTGTTTCTCAGTCTGTCTTTTCACAGTACACATTTATATATATATATATATATATATATATATATATATATATATATATATATATATATATAAAACCCCTCTGGAGTTTGTAATGCCTTGCTTCTTGTCTAAGCAGATGTCCAAAAAAACATCACAGATCCACCCATATCAACCCAGAGCAAAGAAGTGAAGACTTCAGACAAGTACCGCACTCAAGTGGAAAGGATTAATTTAGTGCCATTGCCTTTTTTTCATGCTGGTCAGTAATGATCTAATGTGTGACATTTCTCTAAGCAGGGCATATTTTACTGTGACTAAGCCCTCCCTCTGGTATATGTGAAGCTGATCCAGTGAGGTTTGATATTATTACAGTGGCTCACTTCCCTGATCCCTGTTTTTATGTGCACTTTATAACAGTTCGGTAGAAAGCTTTGCAAAGCGCATTAACACAATGTAATCTCATAATTGCAGTGAAAGTGACCAACTTCTATCCTTAAATCTATGCCTCTATCATTATATCTATCCCTTAGGTTAGTTGTAACTAAATGCTACATATCAGAACTTGCTATTATGATTGCTCTAAGATATATAGAGAATACAGCACCATGTAACATAATTTATAATTTATTGTATTAATTATAAAATGCAATAATTATTATCATTTATATAAATTGACATTGTAATAAAATCAAAGTAATATATCTCCATCACCCTAAAACTAGTGTCCTAGTCTACATGCACTTCTGCCCACAACAGCCCAGGACAGTACCCCTCCCTGCGTACAGAGGTCAGTATCTCCAGTGTTCTAATGAGTTGTTCATTTCCTGAGCTGTGATTTCCTGAGCTGTGTTTGTCTTTCCTATGATTTGACCCTCCTGCTAATGTTTCCTCGACATATCTTTGGATCTTCATATTGTTTAATGATTATTGTCATTATTATGACCATTGCCTGGCTAACAATATGGATTTTGTATTGTGTTTATTGAAACACTGCACATGGAGCCTCACTCCTCTACCAAGTCTGGTTTGTTATACTTACCGTCATAAATTCCACTCTCCAGGAGTAAACCACTCTCCTCCAAGATCCTGAAGTCACTTACACTGATGAAGTTGTAGTCCACTCCAGGAACCTCCCCCTCTCTGGGTACACGGGTTGTACCTTCAATTTGGAGAAAATAATATGAAATAAATGCCTTTTCCCTGTATCAATTCACTTTTCAATTCAAGTGATTAAATGAATCACTCCCAGTCACTTTTCAGTCCCAATCTGTTTGTATTTTAAAAAATAGCTGCTAAATAAAGCACTAGTGGGATTGAATTATGACTTCAGATTATATGTGTAAGTAGTGTGAATCAACAACTTTATAACATACAAGAATACAAGCAGAGTCTACTTATTAGAGTTATTTGTCAGAAGACTGAAAGACAGCTTGTGCTTGATGACTAAAATCTTGGCTGAATGCTGTGAGACTGAATAAAAGAGAAAAAGAATACAAAGAAGGCTTTGAAATGTGCCTAATTAGCTAAAGTGAGAAGAACAAAAGGTTATTCCACCAATGCTAAAGAACATATTGACTCTCTTTTATAAGTTAGTCAAGCATGGTCATATATCCCAACACACTGGAATGCATTTGAGCAAAGACTGTGCAAAAAGTCAACGCAAAAAAAGAGCAGCATGGGAAATGGGACTGATTACATGTTCTGTTTGATGTACTAGACAACCTTTTACTCCTCCTGCACTATACCTCCAGTAGCTACTTCATCTGTTGTCACCCCAATGTCTCTATACTCAGAGTGTATCTAGCAAATTTCAAACACAAATAGCAAAAGTGCATAATCCCGATTGGTTAATCCTGTTTCTAACCATAGCTGCTGATAGCCAATAAAATTTGATTAAACAGACTAACGGACACATTACTTTGATGTTTGTGGTGATTATATATGGAAGCGTAATGACTTTGTTGACCTTTTATGAACATAACTATAGTGCAATTACTGTGCAAAACAATTTTATTTGACACATATACGATCAGTTGCGCTGGGTGTATGTTATGTTACTCAACCACAAATAAGCACTTGGAGCTGAAAATAAAAACCTAAAATCCCACCAGCTGTGCGTCGGTTCAGCAAGGGTTGTTTTTGTCAAACAAATATTCTTTATTTATGAAGTAATGTAATAATACATTGCCATTTTTCAACCTTAGTGAAATAAATATGCAGAACTACATCTAGGCCTCATTTAAGGCCTACATCTAGGCCTCATTTAAGGCCTACAGTGGTGTGAAAAAGTGTTTGCCCCCTTCCTCATTTCCTGTTCCTTTGCATGTTTGTCACACTTAAGTGTTTCGGAACATCAAACCAATTTAAACAATAGTCAAGGACAACACAAGTAAACACAAAATGCAATTTGTAAATGA